>JAQFXU010001819.1:0-25190 GCA_034693705.1 Spatulosminthurus flaviceps | reverse complement strand
GAATTGTAATACTGTGTCCTTTGGCAAACATCGCACGATGTCAGTTGTAGAATAAAATCTACGTTCTCTCTCTCTAACTTACTTTGAAATTTCTCCACTAAATCCAGATACTGCCCCACGAACACCGGAAACTTATCCACATTTTGAATAACTCCAATATGAAGAATTGCTGCAAGAGCAAAGTACACTGTCATAAAGCGCATGTAAATGGCATGAATTATCGAAGACTCCTCGTCCACACCGACTTGAATGCATCGAAGTAGGACAAATGTGGAATGAGACAGTCCCACAACCATATTTATCCTCCAGAGATATTGTTGCCACTTCGGTCCGATTTCAGGTCTCTCGAGACTTTTATTCCATTTGAAGGGCGTTCCTCCAAAGAATGATCCTATCTCAAAAGCATTCGCAATGTTGTGCTTGACTTTGGATGTTAATATTAAATCCGATTTAGAAATTGCAATCGCCTTCATTTCCTTCGATTATTCTTTGTTGTACCTGAAAATTTCGAAACAAACTTTGAGTGAATATGATGCATAACGTTAAGGAATGGTACTACTGGTATCTAATTGGAGAGTTTCTATTTAACCATTAGAGGAAGTAGTCGCACAAAGACTTTTCCAGTGATATAATAATTTACCCGCTCAATGTTTTCCTACAATAAAATTATGTAATGAATGGTATTTTCAAACTGCACTTCTCTCCAGTAAGATATTGTCGAATGAGTGATATGTCAATTTCACACTCAGGATTCGACTCGGAAATAGAAAAAGAATGTATAATTTTTCGAGTAGACATTTTAGGTAGTCCATTTGGATTTATAGGAGCCTATCTTGATACAAAGTTAATATGATACTCTGCTTCGAAGTTATTTTTTTCAAAATGGGTAAGCCCAAAATCCGATATGTGATTCAGCTCTTGTCATACTTCAAAAAGCATGGCTTCAGTTGAAAAACTATTCGTACAAAGGAAGAGGAATGGAATAATCCTTTAATGTATTCAAAACTAACTTGTTTCCTCACCCGGTTATCTTTTACTTAGAGTAAGTCCACGGGGAATATTTAAGGCCAAAACCTCATATTTAAAAAAAAATCATTTTCAGCAAAAGTAACGTGTGCTGGGTGTCATAAGCAACGGCGGCGTTGGAATTTTTCTAATAGGTTAAGCTGTTACGGAATTACGGCGAAAAACGCCATTTTTTGTATTTCAGGCTATATCTCCCGATCAAATGGGGCGATTGGACTCATTTTTGAACTTATATGTTTGGGAATACGTTTTCCAGTGCAGCTTTTCACCTTTTTTCGAAATTTTGAAAAATGGCTGAAATATAGTGGAGAGAGTAGAAGTAGGTTGCAAATTCAGGCTCTACCGAATTTGAATAAGCAGCATAATTATACACAACTTACTTCTACTCTGTCCCCTACATTTCAGCCATTTTTCAAAATTTCCAAGAACGGTGAAAAGCTGCACTGGAAAACATATTTCCGAACATATTAGTTCAAAAATGAGTCCCATCGCCACATTAGTTCGGGAGATACAGCCTAAAATACAAAAAATGGCGTTTTTGGCCATACTTCCGTAACAGCTTTACCTATTAGAAAAATCCCAACGCCGTTGCTTGTGACACCCCGTACATGTTACCTTTGCTGAAAATGACAAATTTCAAAAAATATGCTTTTTTGGGCTTACATATTCCCCGTGGACTCACTCTTATCGTCTAGGCACATATGTGATAAATTGGTGGATTTATGCATATTATGCATATTGACAGGACTGCCTTGTCTTTTATCATGTAGGAATGTGTTCATATTCATACGTATTTATGCATGTCTTGTAAAATAGGGATTTTTCTAGTGAAATAAAAAATAACCTGCTCAATGTTTTTCTACAATAAAATATTAAATGAGTGATATTTTCTCACCAACTACACTTCTTTTCAGGAAAGACACTGTCGAATGAATAATAATAATTATTCAATTTAAAGGCTTTATGGAGCGATAATAAGAAATAACAAATGTATGTACAACAATGACAAATATTTATTTATTAAAATTGTCCCCTTGTTTACTTAAATACGAACAGCATATTTCTTGCTCACATTCCAATACGGCCGGAATAGTAAATTGAAAACTTTATATAACAAACCATGTATCGCTTTTTTCCAATTGAGATTGCTTTTTTGCAGTTCCTGAACCATCTTTTTCGCGTAGTATAAAAACTATAGGTTAACATTTAGTGACGATGTTTCCATACTTGTTAGCTGTTTTTAGAGTTGGCCATCTTACAAATTCAAATCCTGTCTGGAATAACTTTGAGTTTCGGATTTGGTACATAATAATTGGACTATAGCTGGAGAAACAAACCTCAAGACAAGAAATCCCTTTATGAAGTACACAAATTCGAAATTTGTCAATCCTTTATGTTTTTTGCTTATTAATGTAAACGGTTTTCCCCTTCCACGAATACACAGAATAAGTGGTGTTGGTATTGAACGTAGGCGGGAGCTTGTAAAATTTAAAAATCTTCCCAACGTTTCGTGGCAAATGGCATTTCTGAAGGGGTGGTACAGCAAAGGGCTACGCAGGCATAAAAAATTATCGCTAATTTGATGCTTTCGCGCTTAGGGCGGCGTCATCCACCGCAGCCATCACCCTTAACCCCATTTAGTTTATAATGCTGAGGTCATTTTCAAACATATACAATTAAGTTTCAAAAAAATTTCAACAAAAAAATCATCTTTAAACAAGAGTAAATTTTTAAGAAAACAAATTTCAACCGAGAAAATCATTTCATCAGAAAAACATTTTCCACATTTTATTTTTTAGCAGCATGATTTATTACACACACATACACGAGCTAACATAATCACCAGTTTTTGGACTTTCAAATTACTAAATCAACTATAAAAACTGACATAAAACGGAATGATTAGAGGAAATAATTGTAGTCATATTTAGATAAATAATGAAGGATTGAACACATTCAGTTTTTTTTATATCATCCAAATACGCTCAAACCCTTCTTTTGAACTTAGGACGAAAGAGAAAATTTCTATTTTAGTCTTTTAATTTTCTATGTAATAAATAAAGTAAACTTCTTTATTTCCTACCCCTGACATGAGTCAAATAAAATAGTAAGGAAAATGCAATCCCACAAACTAAAATACTAAGATAATTGACATAGGTCAAAACGGCAGGGCTGCTCTCAACGGAATTACCCACAATAAATGGGTATACCGTGGAAACCAGCCCACCGCAACCCGCCACACCTGCAGCGAGGCTCTCCGTCACAAATATATGCTTTTCAATGTAAGCGTAGGTGGCTGGGAAGACGGTGGACATGCCCACCCCCATGGAAATGCTACCCACCCACAACCACGTCACGCTTGACTGGGCCAATATAAACAAAATGGAGTTGGAAGCTATTATAATGACTAAATTCCCAGCAAGAATAAAATGTGGAGCAATTTTGAGCACTAAGAAAATCCCAATGAACCTTCCACAGGCAAAGCCTAGCTGGAGCATGAGTGCTATTTGAGCACTTTTCTTCTCGGATAAGCCCACGTCCGCGAAGTGAGAGAAAGTTGGGATGAATTGTGACGTCCCAACTTCCATGCCTTGGTAGAAGCTCAGAACGGTGCAAGTCAAGACTATAATCATGAGCTGATGGATCAGTGATCCTTTTGGCGGGAGATCCTCTACTTCGATGCTGATTTTCTTTTCTAGTTCCTTTTCCTTCTCTTTAACAATTCCTCCAGACTTGTTTGGTCTGTATGCCAAAAGGTAGAGAGCAATTTGAAGGATAATGGAAGCCCCAACGATGCAGCCTGCGGCGATAAATGGAGTGAGAAGCTTTGACTCGTATGGCTCCGAAGTTGTGCTGGTGGTTGTTGTCGTGAGACCCTCAAACTCTTCCTCTTCTTCTTCCGCTGTGAGGAACGGGCCTAAAAGTAAGGCTGGAACGAGAGTTCCGACGGCGAAAGCAAAATGTTGCGCAAGAATAAATGGAGCCGCATCGTGACGCCAAATATCAATGATCCATGCCACTTGGCAAACGTCATAAGCTCCACTGCCAAAGCCCATGACGGCAGCGAGAATGAAAAATATCGTGACTGTTTCAGCATATGGTATGGTGAGTAAAGGGAGAGACATGAGGGTGAGCATGGCAATCACAAAAAACTGACGGCTCATGAACCTGGTTATGACGCCACCTTGAACAAACAAAAAATATGTAGAGAAATAATTAAAAACAAAATATTTTGTGCTAGAATAATCTTTAGTGTGTGTTCTAAGATTGATTGAGAACCTGCCAACGCTCCAACCATATACGCTGCAAAATTAATAGCGAAAACTTGTGTTATTCGCTCCACTGAGGAATCAAATTTGTTCTTGAAATCCACAATGGTCGGGTTTAGGAAAGACATGGATATGCCCTGGAATATGTGAAAAAGTTGTAAAAAAAATGTGAGTAATCGTTGAGTACAATTTTTGGACGTTGAACCAGGTTGAATTTATTTAAATTCAAAATTCATTCTAAATTGAATGTTATATTGTACATATATTTATATAGTGAAAAAATTAGCTTGTATTACACGCATTGTAATTTTATACGTACCAGTGTAAATGTGCAATAATAGATGGCAAACGTTGTTACATACTTCTTCAAGCGGGACGCTTGGGAGAAGACGGATTCAGGACCCTCAGACATTTTTGACCAAAATTAGTCCAGTAGTTAGTAATTAATGGAAGATGTAATAGTTTGGTGGAGAGAAGAAATACTGGGAAATTATCAGTTAATTCCCGTTGCCAATTATTCTGAGCATTCTTTGGGGAATGGAAGTGTTATTAATGACACCTTTTTTCCATTCAATCAATGTAGAATGATAAGAATCTAATTTAATAATTATTGTATTCATTCATGTGAGCAATTATTCCAACTATTATTGATATGCTGGCCCATTTCTCATCATATAGGCGCTTCCTTTGTATTGGGATGGACACAATCTCAAGTATATTAAAAAGCCCACTTCAAATGCTCAATATGACATGTAACGTGTATTGCTCACGTGTTAGAAGAGATTAATTGAAAAAGTTTTAAGGAATTTTCGACCTATAATATCATAATGGATAATGTCCATGAATATTTTCGCATTATTGTATCATTGAAACAAAATAGGTTAGGAGCGTAAAAACTCTTCTGTGATCGGAGATTGTGCTCACTATACAGAGCACTGTAATTTTACAATACTCAAGATAGATATCACAATAGGTAGATTCAAGCCGGGAAAATATGTTCCGTAGATAATCAACTATCGACTTGCGGATCACTCACAGTCCAATATTTCCATGAGACACGTGAAGTATGTAAGTAGATACATATGAGTTTCATTAGTGAGGTCCAGCAGTGCATTTTAGTATGAGTAGTATTATACATAGAGCAAGTTTATTTATAAATAACAATGGAAAATTATAACTTTTGCACGTGGGACGACACCCCTTAATGAATGGATAAAACTGATACGAGTGGCCTCAAACAGTGATAATAATCGCAATCAAAAGTGACGACATGTAAATATTATTCAACTACAGTCAGCTTTTTCCCTTAATATACGTGGACAAAAAACTACTGTGTATACATACAAATTGTATTTTTAAAATACCTAAGGAGTAAAATTCTTAAATACGAAAATAACTTTGTTGCTTTCAGGCATTCTGGCTGCTCTCACATATAGGGTGACCAACTTTCTTGAACCTGAAGAGTGTTCGTTAATTTTTCCTAGCTATATGTATATAGTTAATCTTCTGGGAAAAAATGTATATGCGTCCTGGGGTGAGAAGAAGGTGGCTGGAAAAATTATTATTGTGGAAGGAAAACTATACATAATATTACTATAAAAATCAAGAACTCCTTACAATTTTTTACCAAAAAATAAAAATAATAATGATAATTATTAAAGAAATTAGAGCACCATTACAAATCATTCCTTTTTTTTTTTTTTGAATTTTCATGCCAATGAATTAGTCTTCTAATATGATGGCAATATTACTATAGTTATACTTCACTTAAGATGCTCTGCTACAGATCATACATATTTCATTCGGAGGGATCAACCCCTACTAATGTTCACCCATGAAGACCAATTATCAACCATTGACCAATATAAAGGAGACGGTTTGATTAATGATGCAGTCGATCATTGTGAGGATCATGCCGTTATCCACAAAGTACACGCGTCGTAGACTCACGGCCATGACCGGGAGTGATTTCACCTGCCTTCTCAGGTATGGGTCAGAAGCCGTAGTTTTTCTCAAATATTCTCTCACCGAAAAGCACCGGTTGTGTATATCTGCGAGGAAAGTGAACATGACGATGAGGAAAGTGATGCTATATACAGCCACAAAGGCGAGTGCCGCAGAAGCAACGCCCTCCATCTTGATGGCACCAAACGTGCAGAAAACGCACCACGAGATGAGGAGCACTTTGACTGAGGGTATGACCAAGTTCACAACCACCTCGTTGTACCATTTCATGTGGAGCTGAATCCACCGGTAGGTCCTCAGGATTTCTTCCGGTCTCCGCAAGTTTTCATTTGTTCCGTAGACTCGCCCTGGAGAATGCCTGAAAAACGTTTTCCACTGTTAAAATCCTTCTACAGAGTGATAAGATTATTTGATATTTATATTTTACCACATTTCGTCGAATATAGCCATAAAGGTCATGAGTCCAAAGCCGCATTGCATATAGAGAAATCCTGAAGAGACGTAGACGTAGTGAATGTAAGCCACGCTGCTGGAACTCAGCATCCATGAGGCCAGATCATGAGGCCGTCCTCCGACCAGACCGAAAACAGGGATGGTACTTGCTCATGAGAAAGTGGGCGCGCGAATGCAATGATGGCCTGGAGAATCCAAAGTGTACTGACACTTTGCCTTGATAGTGTCTGCACAATTTCCGTCGCTTTTATCAAAGACGGGAGTTTTGAGTTCGGGGTGACAAAGTTTTCTAGGAAAAGGAAGCGCAGTTAAGGGAGGAACTCCAAATTAAATAAGCAGCATTCGAGGGCGTCTAAATACGGGAAAAATAGGTTTGACAGAAGACAGAAGTGACAAGTGACAACGAAGCTCTGGACTTTTCTTTAAAAATCCGATGGTAAAATATAACAGAACATTGTGGGATTTTGATTACATTGATTTTTGGACATTTCATGGCAAACAATCGGCTGTAACTTTATGCGCGAAAATTCTCTGTTTGTTGGAGCGTGAAAGTATAACTGAGTCGTTCTCGATTGAATTTAAGGATGTAAGTGGGACCAAGCTACACAAACATAATGGTCTGCAATGTCCTCACCGCAAGACCAAAGCATATTTAACTTACTTTGAAATTTCTCCACTACATCCAGATACTGCCCCACGAACTTCGGGATCTTATCCACATTTTGAATAACTCCAATGTGAAGAATTGCTGCAAGAGCGAAGTACACTGCCATAAAGCGCATGTAAATGGCATGAATTACCGAAGACTCCTCGTCCAGACCGACTTGAATGCATCGAAGTAGGACAAATGTGGAATGAGACAGTCCCAAAACCATATTTATCTTCCAGAGATATTGTTGCCACTTCGGTGCGATTTCAGGTCTCTCGAGACGTTTATTCCATTTGAAGGGCGATCCTCCAAAGAATGATCCTGTCTCAAAGGCACCTGCAATGTTGTGCTTGACTTTGGATGTTAATATTAAATCCGATCCAGAAATTGCAATCTCCTTCATTTCCTTCGATTATTATTATTGTTGAACCTGAAAATTTTGAAGCAATCTTTGAATGAGCATGATGCATAACGTTAACGAAGGGGACTGCTGGTATCTAATTGGCGTATCTCTACAAGACTGTTCGACTCAGGCATATTGACGAGATTCGCTTTTGGCTAGGTTTTTGGCAACACAGTTTTCAGCCCAGTTTTGGAGCCTGCTCAGGAGGAATTTAGTTGTAGGGTTTAGTCGGTAGAGCTATTGTAATAAAATTTTAGAGGAAGGTCTCTTGACACTAGCAGGTCATCCAAGTATGTACTATTTAAGGTGCTGTCAAAATTGAGGCAGGTATTGTCTTACTACGTAGCTATAAAATCCGAATTTAAAATAATGTCCAATTTCACTATGGAATTTGTATAGAAAATATTAACATGAATCCTCAATAGGGGAAACATTTTATTTTGCTAATAAAAAGAATGGGTACCTTTTAATCCACCAATATATCGCTTTGGGTTGACTGGAACAAAACTTATACGTTTTCCTAGTTATTCAATATTTTTTTCGAGATTTTTTTCCGCCTTCAAAGCTGAACAGAAACTGTTCCATAAAAGTGGGTCCTACTTTTGTAGCGTCCTTTTTTTTAGCATCAGTCCTTCAGAAATGTATGTTGTATTTTACCCATAAGCTAAAAAACTCATTTATTTTGACTGACATTTCGTAAAATCATGCCAGTCATTTAGATTGTTTTAGTTAAGGCTCTGTGCTGTTAATTACTATAGGCCATTACAATTTAAAGTCCTTATATTTACGAATTATTCACTTTACTGTAATATACATGTTATATAATAATAGTGAGTTATTAAAATAAAAGATGAGTGAATACGAGTGAATATGGCTATTCACTCATCTAATTATTTTAATAACTCTAATAATTTATTTATAAGGAAAGAAATATTTTAGACAAACAAAATGTAAGCCATCTACACGAACAAAAGCCATAACTTCAATGCTACCTAAATTTTACGGTGCAATTATCTTGAAAAACATAAGGGTTACTTTTCCTCATGTAGGAATGCCCAAAACCTTTTTATTTGGCAGAAAAAAACCTTCGCGATAGGTTTCTAGTACCTGTCAGGACAATCATTTTGGTGGTGGTTGCAGGACAGTAACTTGCATAGCACGGGAGTTATCGGGGATTTTCGGTGTCTTCGTATAATCCAAAATTGCTCAGACACTAATTGACCAATTTTGACCAACCTTCCCCCAATCAATAGCATTTGGAATACCCCTGATCAGCTTTTGAGCATTTTTTGAAATTCGGAAAAAAGGTCCAAAATTTTGATTTTGTTTCAAAAAGTTTTTGCTGCTTCTGAATTTTTTGCAAAAATTTTTTGTTTGTGAAGTTAAGAATTTAGTCAGTTTTGTAGTACGCTTCATGAAACTTTAGTTGGTGGCGGTTGCAGGACGTTCACTTGCATAGCATGGGAGTTATCAGGGTTTCTCGTTTTTTTTGGTATAAACCAAAATTACTCAAAAGCTGGTCAACTGATTTCAACAAAACTTTCACCAATCGATAGTATCTTCAATTCCCGCGGGATAAGCCTTTGAGCAATTTTTGAAATTCCGGAAAAAGCATTTCCAAAATTAAGTTTCAGCCCGATTCATTTAAGCTGTCACATATTAATATGCATTAGTAGCATGAGTTAAATCCTGATCAAAAGCTTAATACTATTAATGAGTTTATTTGGCCCATATTAATTTTCCCACTTCAACACACACCATTAAATAAAATTCCGGATTCTTTTTTTACAAAAATTGACAAAACTCTCAAGAGCGCAATAAAAGAAATACTCCAAATTCCAACCGCAGCACCAGATGCAATGATTTATTCAAGTAAGAAAATGAAAGGGCTTGGAATAATTAAGACCACTTGGGAAGCTCACATTCAGACATATAATGCAAGTGATAGCTTACAAAAATGTGGTGTTCATCTTCTGGGTGCGGTCAGAAACTTTGATTCTGAAAAGAAGGATTGCCTTACAAAGCTCGGATTATCGGAGGAATTTCAAGAAATTATTAACCAACAAGACGAATTACCTGCAATACCGGAATACGATACATCTTTAGCCCTATCACACGATTTTTCTGAAGGAAGGAAAAAAAGAAAAAAGTGAAAAAATGCAAACTTATAAGGAACGAACTACAAAAACAAGAATACGATAAATGTTGTAGTCTCCCATCTAAAGGCCAAGGTGTCATTCAATTTTCAGAATGTCCAGCTGCAAATAAATGGGTTTCTCAAAAATTTGGATTGTCCACTTCAGAGTGGATAAACGCTATAAAAATGAATGGAAATGTCATGCCTAATAAGTCTAATCCTGGGTATAGCCAAGGAAATAGCCGTTGCAGATACTGTAACGAGATTGAAACCCTTGGACATATTCTTGGTAAATGCCCAAGAGGAGAATTATTACGGAATATCAGACATCACAGCATCCGCTCCCTTTTAGCCGAAAAGTTAAAAGATCGAGGATACAGATTCGAAGAAGAGATAGATTGTGAAGATATTCATGGGACAATTAGAAGAGCTGATATTTTAGCATATCATCTAGGTACAAAGAAGGGATATATAATAGATCCAACTATCAGAATGGAACAGGATATACATCAACCACAGAATGTAAACTTTGAAAAGAAAGCTATCTATGATCTTTGTATTCCCTACTTTCAAAGAAAATTCAACCTTCGTGAAATGGAAACTATAGGGCTGTATATCGGGGCAAGAGGAACTATTTCAAATTTTTTTGTATCATTTCTGAAGAAATTCGGAATACCACTGAAAGTTATAGAAGAAGTAGTGTCGTTAGTACTTAAGAACAGTGCATTAATTTGTAATAATCATTTATACAAAATTAATTAACTCTTAAAATATTGCTTCAAACAATTTATACATTATACTGAGTCAATGGTGGCTACTTCTATTGAGGTGTCAATAAAGTCTTTCTCTCTTTAAGCAAAAAAGGAAGCAAATTACTATTACGTGCAAGAACATCAAATCAAACCCTAATGATATTCAGGACCTAAGTAAATTAATATTAACCATTAACCAATATAAATGAGACGGTCTGACCAATGATGCCTTCAATCATTGTGAGAATCATGCCATTATCTACAAAGTACACACTTCGTAGACTCACGGCAACCACCTGCAGTGATTTCACCTGCCTTCTCAGGTATGGGTCAGAAGCCGTAGTTTTTCTCAAATATTCCCGTACCGACGAGCACCGGTTGTGTATTTCTGCGAGGAAAGAGAACAAAACGATGAGGTAAGTGATGCTAAATACAGCAACAAAGCCCAGTCCCGCAGAAGCAACGCCCTCCATCTTGATGGCACCAAATGTGCAGAAAACGCACCACGAGATTAACATCACTTTGCCTGAAGGTATGACCAAGTTCACATTCACCTCGTTGTACCACTTCATGTGCAACTGAATCCAACGGTAGATCTTCAAGATTTCTTCCGGTTTCCGCAAGTTTTCAGTTGTCCCATAGCTTTGTCCAGGAGAATACCTGAAAATCATTTGCTGTTATGAAAATGTGGAGTTATTAGAGCGAGGGAGTCGTATTTATATTTTACCACATTTCATCGCATGTAGCCAAAAATGTCATGAGTCCAAAGCCGCATTGTATATAGAGAAGCGATGAAGAGATGTAGATGTAGTTGATGTAAGTAGCGGTGCAAGAACCCACTACCCTTGGCCACACCATGAGACCGTCCTCCGACCAGATGGAAAACAGAGATGATACTTGCTCCTGAGATAGTGGGCGCGCCGATGCAATTACAGTCTGGAGAGCAAAAAGTGAGAGAATACTCCACGTCCATAGTGTCATCATAATTTCGGTCGCTTTTATCAGAGACGGGAGTTTCGAGTTCGGGATGACAAAGTTTTCTAGAAAGAGAAAGGATGTAGTTGAGGATTAATATAACAAACATAAATCCAGTAAATCTAAGTAAAACAGGCTGCGTCAAGCCCAGAAATGCACCAAAATTGGATTGAGCAGCATTTTCCCTAATACAAACAGGGGTTGTTACGTACTATAAAAATATAATTGAATCGGTCTACATGGAATTTATGGGTGTTGGTGGCACCCAGTTACGCATTCAGGATGGTCTGCGTGTCAAAGACTAAAATGAGTTTAACATACTTTGAAACTTCTCCACGAAATCCATGTAGTGGCACACGAACACTGGAAACTTCTTCACATTTTGAATAACCTCGACATGAAGAATTGCTGCAAGAGCGAAGTACGACGCCATAAACCGCATGTAAATCTTGTGAACCGTCGTAGACTCCTCGTCCATACCGACTTGAATGCATCGAAATAGGACAAATGTTGAATGAGACAGTGCCAAAACCATATTTATCATCCACAGACGTTTTTGCCATGTTGGTCCAATTTCAGGTCTCTCGAGAGTTTTATTCCATTTGAAGGGCGTTCCTCCAAGGAAGGATCCAATGTCAAAAGCATTTTCAATGTTGCGCTTGACTTGGGTCGTTAATATGAAATCCAATCCTGACATTGTAGTTGCCCTCATTTCCTTGAATCAATTTAATGTATCTGAAAATGTCAGAATAAACATGGGATGGATTTCTTTTCATGTAATTATTGCGGCTGTAGCATAGAATTTTTAGATAAGAAGCGTGGAATTATTTGTTAGCTCCAAATTAAGTCCTTATAGGGAGGGATCAGTATAACAGAGAGAGAGAGAGAGAGGACTGTAGTAAAATAAGTCCACGGGGAGTATGTAAGCCCAAAACATGATATTTTTTAAAATTTCTCATTTTCAGCAAAAGTAAGGTGTGCCGGGTGCGATTAGTAACGGCGTTGGAATTTTTGTAGTATCTATGTTAAGCTGTTACGGAATTACAATGGGCAAAAACATCATTTTTTGTGTTTAAGACTGTATCTCCGGAACTAATGGGGCGATGGGACTCATTTTTGAACTAATATGTTCAGAAATACGTTTTTCACTGCGGCTTTTCACCGTTTTTGGAAATTTATTAAAATGGCTGAAATATAGAGGACAGACTAGAAATAAGTTTCAAATTCAGGCTCTTCCGCATTTTAATAAGGAGAGCATAATTCGCAACTTATTTCCACTCTGCCCCCTATATTTCAGCCATTTAAAAAAATTTTGGACAATTTAAAAATCGTCGCTTCGCAACGGCTCATGGTACCCTTAAAGGGGTGCTTCTGCGAAGTGCGAAGGGCACCGCAGGTATAGCAAAATTATCAGAGCGCAAAAACATTTTTCAATCAAATTTTTGTAACAAAAAGTGAAATTTCAGAAAAAGTGTTTCAACCAAAAAGAATTAGCCAAAGTGAATTATTGGATAAAAAACGCGCAAACACACGGACTCAATGTTCAACCAAATACGAACTCATCCTCGCAGGTCACCTGACTGAATGTCATTTCGCAAGTGTGACCATTTTTGAACAAACTAAATAAAATCAAAAATTGAAATTGGGCTTGGAAGGAAAGCTGAAATCTTTCGTATAAACAATTAACGAGCGGATTTTCCACTTTTACATTCCATAATTGGCTAGGCAGATAGGAGGAGAAAAACAAAATAATTGCTATTGGCATTCTCTTCCATGCATATTCACGTGAATCACATGATATATTCAATGTTCACATATAATACATATCGTCGCTGGAGAGTCAAAGTGGAATAACGCACGAGTTGGCTAATTCAAAACCAAAATAACGACCAACACATTTTCTGGAAAACTGAAATAACCACCACCTTATGGGCCAAAGCATTACATAGTGATAAACAGGGCAGGGGAGAGAGGAGTGAAAGGAGAAGAGAGAAAACGGTATGCTGGTGGTTATTTCACTTTGGCGCTCCAGCGTGCATGTGTTTTAATTGGAGTGTTTGGCCCATACGGTGGTGGTTGTTTCAGTTTTGAATTATCCAACTCGTGCGTTAATCCACTTTGACTCTCCAGCGACGATTTGCATACATGGAGATATCGTCGCTGGAGAAGCAAAGTGGTCTAATGCACGAATTGCTTAAAAGCAAACTGAAATAACCACCACCAAATTTGATGCAAACTGAAACAACCACCATCATATCTGTGAAAATTTAGATAGGAAAAGCAAGTGGATTGAAGTGACAGAAGGAAATAACCACCCCCATGTCTTTCCTCCATATAACTGCATTGAGATTATTAATCCAAAATTACAATACAGAATCGCTTTTCTTGTGTAAATTTTCCCAGATATGATGGTGGTTATTTCAGTTTGCATCAAATTTGGTGGTGGTTATTTCAGTTTGTTTTTAAGCAATTCGTGCATTAGACCACTTTGCTTCTCCAGCGACAATATATAAAATTGGTTACCCTGAAAATTGAAAAGTTTACTATCAAGAATAAATAATTATTGGAGCCAGTTCAAATTAAACTACAACTATGACGTGTAACGAATATTAGGGGAAATTAATCGAGCAGATAAGAAACATTGTTTGCAAATAAGTCGTATTAGTTTGTGCATTTGTGATATCAAACGCCGGGAAAAATCGGCTATCGGGAGTCGTTAAAAATTGTCAAAAGGTTAACTTAAAAATAATAGCAATAAGACAAATAGACAAAACAAACAAATAGACAACAACTGAATTATGAAATTAAAACTAATGGATGCTGATAATTTAAAAAAAAACATTGAATGAAAAAGCTTTAGAAAAAGTATTTTCACTGTGGTTTTTCACGTGCTATCTTCATTATTTATTTAATAAAATTACCCTTAAATTCGCTTGTGGATGTCAAGGCTTACAATTAGTTACACGAGTTTAAACTGTGGATCCAGGTATAAGACGTAAATAAAGTTGAAATGAAATGAAAATGATACACACAACTCCGAATTATCAATATAAAAACAAGATGTTTATTTCGTGTGATGGTGTTTCATAAGTCGTTAAGTTATTGTAAGTACGTCGTAAAAGTAACAACTAATGGGTAGGATCACTAGGGTAGATTCACAACAATTATTAGACATTTGGTGGGATACTTTATGTTTCTAATTCTAACAAAAGTTGGGTAATGTACCCAAAAGCGGCCGCCGAGTGCAAAGAAGGCGGCGGGGGAAGGCCTGCTTCTTTGCCCCGCGGCCTTCTTTGCCCCTGGCCTTTCTTGCCACCGGCCTCTTATGCCCCGTTGGCTTCTTTTGAGTGCCTTCTCCTATTTTTAACATTTTACAAAAATCCGTTAGGTGCTGTCAAAAAAGGGTTTTTGAGCACAAACAATGAAGTGGAATAATATAGGTATTGTTAAATGGACATTCAATAAAAATGTATTGTAATAATTATTGCATTTCCACAGGATTATTTAGTGAACAGAACAAAAGTTTCAGCATGAATTTCCCCTTATATCCTCTTAAATGTAGATCTTTTAGTGAAACGCGAGTAAATAGTATAGTACCCTTAAAAGCGTAGGATTACGCTTGACAAGTGCGTTTCATTGCATGGTGATCAAGCATTTTGATGTGCTACAATTAGTGTGACCGCACTATTGATAATAATGCCCAGATACGTCAGATTTAGCTGTTTATCCAGGAAACCGAAAGCTCCCATTTGGGTCCTGGTAGGTTGGATACTTTTAAGGTACTTGCGAAACCAGGGGTTTCCTCTCAAATGTCGCCATGAATGAAGAATATCCCGAGACATTTCGTAATATCCGGAGGCTGCATCCACGATAGATTTAAGAAGAAGCCAGCAGCAGAGTGCGAAAACCATGCTTTTCATCTTATGTCCCACGACGGCTTGGTAAAGGTTCATCGTGGTTCCAAATATGGTCACTGCGAGCCCCACTGTGTACATATTTCCCCAAATGTCATTATGCTCACGTTGGAGAAACCTCAGTACATTGTATTTCTTCGCAATGGCATGCAATTTCCCTGAAGACATCGCACCTGCTCCCTCTCTCCCTATACACCTTTGGAAAAAATCAAGCTGCTTTATTCATGATGAGATGAATGAGTAACGTCAAAATGCATGCACTTACGTTTGTGTAAATAGTAATTTTAAAATTATGCTCTTACGAGAGTTGAGAACGCATGACAATGCTATGGTAGAATACGACAAAGTCAAACCAATGAACGGTGAAAAATTGGAGGAGCCAAATGTACACGGAAAAAATGCTCAAAATCATTCCCAGAAAACTCCGTGTCTTTATAGGCTCCAGCATCCCAGTCAAATGATAGATTTTACCTGGCTTAGCAATCAACCTGAGAACGTAGGTTAAGAAGGCGAAAACGATCATCATTGCGATTCCTCGAAGTGACTTTGATCTGGATTTTCCATCTGTAATGACAATTATTATTATAGAAATATTGAGGTGGAAATATTAAAAAAGTCCATGACAACTCATACCTCTTTACAATGGATTTTAGTGATGCACATTTGTCACACAATGGAAGGGGTTGAGCTAGCGAAATGATAGTTTGCGAAAAGGGACAATTATTTGCACATGATATTCATGGATATTTTACCTTTGTTTTCTCTGGTTTTGTTATCCAGTTGGATCAAGTGATTGATGTAGTAATTGAGGGAGGACTTGTTCAGAGTGATTTCCATGAGAAATATGAAGCATTCAATGAGAAGGACGAGAAGAGATTGGAAATCGGCCAAGTCGCCGGGTGAAATCCTTTCCACTCGGATGAACTGAACATGGATGAAGCGTGCAGCCATGAGCGACATGTAGAAAAGCATGATCATGCAGTTCACCCATCCCTGTATCATTTTCCCTCTCGATGCAACCATTTCCATGGATTTTGATTCGGAGTTCCATTTCCAGGGTAGGATGCCAAGGAAATAACCTGTTTGTACAGTTTTGAGACAAGCGTTCGACTGGATACTCATTGTATATTATTCAGATGTACTTTTGGACAAGAATAAGGGCCTATATGAAAATTTGAGACAGGATGAGAAAATGTTGCGGGCTCTACAAATTGTCTCATGTATAAAATGCCTTTAAATTTTATCCGAATTATGACCGATGCGACCACAATCAATAAATGAACGAGTCACGTATAATGTGCTTTACTTGAGAAAAAATTGGAGATGAATTTCATCACCAAACTTTTCAGTAAGAGTGGATGAGACAAACTATTTTGTGCTGTGGAAAACTATATTCTTTTTTCAAACTGAAAAACAAGGAAGAGTATTTACATATTCCACGAGAATGTTTGCTTTACTGAGGGGGTATGTAAGGACTGGAGCAGTTTCAAATATAGAATTTAATTTTCATTGTTTGTTGTTTTCAAGAATATGTATATGTATGTATATGTAAAAGATTTTAATTGAAATATTAATTGTTTGGGTTCTCTTCTCGGGTGTAAATATGGACTATTTTTGAAATATTTGTAGACTGAAGTGGAGGGAGAGGCTGACTGAGTGTAGGTTGGAAGTAAGTAAAAGTTAATGGAATTTTGAAGGAGGTATTTAATTGATCAAAATGCGTATATCGAGAATTGGATGAAAGTTCTGTGGGAAGAGCTCATAAGGTAAGAAAGGAAAGTATAAATATCTGTAGCCATTATAATCATCACGTTTGAGTACACGTGGACACGTGGAGTTTTATTGGAAAGAGTCCCCTTGAAAATACCATATGATGGAGGCATGTAACTATAACATATACAAAGGCCATTTGGTTGTGCGATCACAATTTCAATAATGACTTTATTGACGACTACAGTTAATATACGACACAATATAGAGACCGCAGCGGGTCCAGCGGCATTGGAACTAAATTTGATCTGGGGGCTTTACAAATTTTGATGAATGACTTGCCTTGTGGGATTTGTTCGGAGAAATATACAAAGTGTTCATTCTTACATAAATAAAATGACTTTTAGCATGTCAGCATGTTATGACTAGCAAAACAGAAAAATGACTATACCCTAGCAGCTAGAAGACTAACCTATCAGCAAAATGATCAAATTATCTTCAAAATCACCAACCTTCATAAAATAAATGACCAAGAGCAAAATGGAAATATGCTCATCTGATTTTAAGTGACAAACAAAAAAGTGAACTTGTAACAACGGTATCAGTAGATGAATGAAAGGGGTACAAATTGTACCGTACAATAGAGAATTTACCCGTTCCCCAGATCTCATGCAACTGTAGCAAAATAAGAGGGTTCAAAATGTCTACAGACCTACTAATTGTTTATTGTCATTTCTTTGTATAAATGTCTTATGTTAACATGTCTCCTAGAATATTTCTTCCTGCTATGCGTTTACGTTTAATATACCCATCTTTTTTCTAAACATTTTCAAAGAATATGTAAGATCGGGTGGATTCCAAAAGGGACCTAAGCGCTTTCCGAACCTATTATGGGAAACTGACAAATTATAGCCCCTTTTTGGACTTTACTACACTTACAGGTCAATAAGAGTTCAATACACTAACGTTTATTTATACAAATACTGGCGGACTGTGGGACAAGCCTTGTATTTTAAATGCAAGTTTTGAGTACAAAGCTTTACAACCATATTGCCCTTCGTCAGTTGATGAAAATTGGGTGAAGCATAACATTTCTTACTATGTATATAACTCATTGTGCCTCATATAAAATTTAAAAGCTGTCTATTTTTACCATTTCTCAAAGAGATACAATGGGAACTGTCCAGGGATTTCTTTCCATGCTATGCCTTCTAAAATGCAGAGTACTTGCCTTCATTTACTCAATACCATATTAAAATCCCTTTCAATATCTTGACCATGAGCCCCAAAGAGTTTCTCGCCCTTAGCTATGATTATAAGCAGGACAAAATTGTTTTTCATATAGTAATAATAAACCGTCTCTAACATGTTA
Organism: Spatulosminthurus flaviceps; assembly: GCA_034693705.1. Classification (NCBI taxonomy): domain Eukaryota; kingdom Metazoa; phylum Arthropoda; class Collembola; order Symphypleona; family Sminthuridae; genus Spatulosminthurus; species Spatulosminthurus flaviceps. The sequence goes on along the minus strand of JAQFXU010001819.1, from coordinate 6,565 downwards.
CATGTTATACATACATAAGGAATTTTAACACCCCCTATTTTTTCCTCTTTCAGTTCTTCAAATCCTTCAACCCCTAAAGGGCCCCATCAGTCCAATAACACTCGTAGTACTCTCTTGTGTGAATAAGAAATGAGTCCACTGTTTTAGCCGACCAAATTTTGAGACTTTTACATAGGAAAATTGTTGGTGCCATACAAATTACAAATCAGGAAAGGAAACAAGGAGAGGCTGACATAAGTTTAAAATTATCTAAACTTGTCAGAAATTTTGAATTTCTTTATAAAGTTCGAGGGTGGACAAGAATTTTCATCGGCCCTTGTCTGTAATATAATATATTCGAAGGCAAGTACATATAGTGATTTTCCAGAGGAAAATCCAAATTAAAATAAAAGGAAGAGAAAAAAAATAGGAAAAGTTGAGGGAGCGATGTCGGGAGAGGTTTTATTCTTAAGACGGTTGGGAGGAGAATGACAGTAGGAATAATTATTACTGTAGCACTAAGCTACAGTAATATAAAAGTAATTTCATTGGTTATTACAATTTTTAATAATAATTATTATTAATAATAAGCTGGATGTAGGAGTAGGATTAGGGCAGGTATCCATGGGGATGAGGAGCAGGAACCAAAGGTGACTGACAATATATAGGTCTAAGGAGCTGAGAGGTACGTGTGGCGAAATGGGAAAAATATAATCATTATTGTTGGAATTAAAAATAGAGACCTTATTGGATAAGATGGCGATGGTTAAAATTGAACGTGAGTTGGAGGATTTGACGATTCAAGGGGATGAAAAATATCTGGTGTCAATAAATGATGAGGGGTTGGTTACAAAACTTTGTTTCAAAAGCTTAGCGTGGCGCACCTATAGCTTTTATATTATTAGAATTTTTCGTAGAAGTACCGAATATTACGACTGACTAAAAAATATTAGAAATGAGTACGTAGTAGTAGCTTTGCCTGTAGTAATAATGCCAGTTCGTATAAATATTTATAAAATACGCCAAGAATGTGTGTGAGATATGAGATATGCTATAACAAAAACTGGCAGGTTGTGAACAGTTGGAGCTTTTCGTGCTTAAGCTTGATACTCATAATGATCTTTTATAAATATTAATAACAATTTTTGAAATGTTATAAATAACATTTCAAATTCTCCTAAATTTAGGAGAATGTGTCCGGCTCGAAGTGAGGTGCGTATGTATTTTGAGATTTGTTCTGTGCATAATAACAAATATGTTTTGAAATACTTTTGACATGTCACGTTTAGCTATATGTAAAATATTTATGTGAATTTCATTTTTTTATATCTGCAGATCATCGTTAACAAGCGAGAAGCTGCCTTGTGCCGATGCACCAAAAAGTTGGGCTATGTGACACCCGGCAGCAGTTATTCTTGCGGCTTAAAATGCCTGCTTATGGAAAGTTGTGGTAATCTGTTCGCTAAACAATCATAATAAGTATAATGACGGTAAATTTATAGTTAACTTTGTCCGTCTGTCCGTCCGCTTTTTGGGGCATTAATTGGAGGTTTGTTTTTATAGTTAACTTTGTCCGTCCGCATTTTGGGGCATTAAATGGAGGTTTGTTTTCCGTGATTAATTGGTCAATTTTAATCAACATTCGCCAGTATTTTAGGGCATTAATAAATTGGAGGTTTGTTTGCCATGATTAATTGGCCAATTTTCGAGAAATTAATCGGAGGACTGTATTCCCTAAATAATTGGTTAATTTTATCCCTTATGTGGGAATGTACCAAGCCAACTGGGAAGGATTGATATCCAACAGAATCAGGACGTTAGATAACTTTGTCCGTCTGTCCGTCCGCCTTTTGGGGCATTAATTGGAGGACTGTATTCCCTAAATAATTGGTTAATTGTATTTCTAATTTGGGGAAAAAAATTTAACAATTCTTCTAGCAATGTCCTTAAAGCGTTTGGGACACACTGACTTTAAGAAATGCTCCAGTCATCATCCTAAAAGATCTTAAGCATCTTCTAAATTAACTCACTAAAATCGGTAGGGACAGAAAATACATCTAGAGGAGACGGATTTTACACAATCCTCCAATCAATGCCCTAAAAGCGTTAGGGACAGACCGACTTCCACAATAAACAGTGAGCCTTGGCGAAAGCCTACAGGGCCTGTAATAAATAAATACAAAAAATACAAATACAAACAGTGAGCAGAAAATACAATCCTCCAATTGGGTCAGATTTGGCCAATTAATCGCCTAAAACTTCGTCCGATTAATAGTCCAAAATCGGGTTGGGGTAAGGTATTTGTCGCGCATGCATGCGACACCTATGGACATGCTACGTCCCATGCGCATGGGAGTTAGCACCTCCATAAGAGTTAGCATAATAGCTGCCTCCCATGTATCACCAACCCAACTCTCATACGGTAACCCTTATATCCTAACTCCCATATGGTAACACGCATATACAAGCTCCTATATGCTAACTCCCTGCAGTAACTCCCATATGCTAACTCCCGTATGCTAACACCCTGTCCCAAAGTTTAGTTTAATTCAGGTTAGGCTAGGTTAGGTAATGTAAAGCAAGTTAGTATTTGAGAGTTAGACTCATTCTGGAGAGCAGTCAGATCCTTCAGAGGAAATGTGAATGATAAAAGTGTGATCTCAATTAAAGACTGGGAAAAATTCTATGACAAAGTTATGCCTGCTAAACAGTCAAGCGATGTTGTATCCATAAACAATTATTCTGTTAGTGATATGGAATTAGACTCAAACTTTACTATAGAAGAGCTGAAGGATTGTATCGGGGAATTACCATCTGGGAAATCTCCTGGCCCCGACTGTATTCCTAATTATATTATTAAAAACTTTCCAGATGTATTACTAAATAAACTTTTAAGTATTTTTAACTACTCGTTCAATACTGGTACCACTCCAGAAGGTTGGTCAGAGATGGAAATGGTAATGATATTTAAGAAGGGTGATCCTTTGATCCCCTCAAACTATAGAGGTATTGCCTTGGTAAATACTGTCACTAAGTTGTTCACGTCACTACTAAATAGAAGACTTTACACTTGGGCTGAAAACAATAAGAAACTGCCCGAATCGCAGGCAGGGTTTAGGAAGGATAGAGGTTGTCTTGACCAAATCTTCACATTAATGTCAATAATTCAGATTAAACTTAGGAAAAAAGGGGGAAAACTTTTTGCTCTCTTTGTGGACTTTTTACGAGCCTTCGATAGCGTTTCACATGATAAGTTATGGAGTAAACTAAACAAAATTGGTGTCTCAGGTAAATTTATAAATGTTATTAAAGCAATATATGATAAGGCCAAAATGAAAATAAGGACTACTGAGGGTTACACTAAATATTATGATGTTACTAGAGGAGTTCTCCAGGGGGAAATCCTCAGCCCTTTGCTCTTTGCGCTTTATATAAGTGATCTTGATGAATACCTGGTTGAAAGAAAGTGTGAGCCTGTTGGTCTTGGAGGTAAAAATGGTATTAATGTGCTGATGTTGGCAGACGACAATGTAACAATGGCTGAATCCAAGCAGTCACTGCAGCATAAAATTAACTGTCTGCATGATTATTGTGAACTAAATGAACTCGATATAAATCTCCTGAAAACCAAGGTTATTGTATTTTCAAAAGGCGGTAGGCCGTGTAGGACCCATAAATGGTTTTTAGACAAAAAACCAGTTGAAGTAGTTAAAAATTATACATATTTAGGAATTGTGTTTTCCTCTTCCGGATGCTTCTATAACGCTATGTCTGATCGTATTGCGAAGGCTAGAGCAGCCATGTTCAATGTACTCAGCATAGGCGGCAGATCCGCCATGTATTCGTTTTCTGGTAGATGTAAAATTTTTGATTCAATTGCTACTAACTCCCTACTGTATGCAGCCCCAATTTGGGCACTTAAGTATGTGGACAGTGAGGACATCGAGCGCGTCCAATCCGAATATTTTAAAAGACTATTGAGACTCCCAAAATCAACTGGCCACCACGTTTTGCGCTACGAGACCGGCAGAAACAAAGTGAAATGTCAAATACTTAACCATGTCCTTAGGTTTTGGTTTAAAATTCTTATGATGGACGATGACCGGTTGGTTAAAATATGTTACAAGAGACTGTTGGAGCTGCATAACTGCGGGATGCTCCGTGATACGCATAATTGGATTGGTGATCTTTCAAATCAACTGAAAACACTAGGCTTCGAAGATGTCTTTATCAAACAGTGCCCGGAATACCTAGCTCAAAAAATTAAACAAATAATGAAAGCTGTGTATGATCAAAGCATCGAAAGTGATATGGAAAAAATATTAGGATCTACCTCTCACCCAATGTACAAACTTATATACAAAAACAATAAGTGCAAAGCGTATCTGCAGTATCACCTGCCAATGCCAATTAAATCTATTATCGCTCAAATACGTGTCGAGAGTAGTAGGATAGTGTATAAGGATAAATGCGTTTTATTCAACGATGAATTCTGTCAACTCTGCGGTCCCGGCTCTATAATAGATATTCCACATATTCTGTATGACTGTACATGGCTAAATGACATTAGAAATAAGTATTTCCCACATGGTATCAACAGGGATTATATCCAAGTGCTAAGATGTTTAAGTCTAAATCAAATAAGTGACGAAGGCATTAAATCACTATCTTATTTTATAATTAACTGTATCTCTAAAATCGTGCAATTGTAAGATGCATTATGGGTAAGGCCCGAGAATGCAATAAATAGGCCCTAGATTGGCCTGATTATATATATATTACTATTGACAATACCGTTTCATTAATTGTGGCACATGGAACTTGAAACTAAATATACGAAGCAAGGAACCTATGGATAAGGTTAGGAGAGTTTAGAGGAAAATTTCTAGAGTCTCAGTTGTATAGTCACATGACAAATAAAACCTGCATTTATCCCTTATTTTAAATACACGATCAGTCAATATACACGGATAATGTAAGGCCAAGACATGATGCGGGATATAATAATGGCATGCCTCAATGTGTAACCAGCAATGATTTTGTAAACTTGGAAAGAAAACGCTAGTAGAAAAAAGTGTGAAAGGGAAAGTATTTAAGGTGGGGCCGACAAAGTGGATCAGCCCCCAATTTTTCTTACCCTAAAATTCGTATATTGTTACACACTATCGAACATGCATCCATACAATGTTCAGCATATAATTGTGAGTGGATGCCCTACCTTGTCCACAGAAACTCCAAGACCTTATCATTCACAAATACACAATATTTAATTATCCTCCGCATTATCAACCTATGACTCACGTCTATGACTCTTAATTTATCTATATAGATATAACATGATACGAGTTTAGAGCAAGCTTTTCTGTCTCCACCCAGGCTGAATGAAAAATATTTAAGGATTTATTTTTGTGCGCTAAAGTAGTATTACATAAATCTTCCCGGATATTTCCACAATCATAATTTACAGGAATATTGTTGGCAATAAATATTATTGTCAAAATGTCTTCTACTCATACTCAGGTTACCTTTTCCATATAAACAATATTTTATTTGTAATTTTACTTTACATTTTATACGTACATTTTAATTCTTTATTTTTTGCAGTGGATTCATTGGAGAAAATCTATTCCCGAATTGGTTCCCACCAAAATGGTTAAAATCCAAACTACAAACCATATCAGCGCAAGTGAGGCTAGTTTCAGCTACGCTTTAAAATTGTAAGCGGACAAGAATTAAATGTATCCTTTTGTTATTTTGAACTGATATTCCTCTGATATCATATAATTATTTGTGATATCTTTGAAAGGGATCTCACCTTGCTAAACAAAAAAACCTCGGATGGATTTCTTAGGCTAAAATTGCAATGGGATATAACAAGTGACAATAAAAACACGGATTTACCTATAGAGGAATTAAAATTAGGCAAATGTGCAGTTAAAATTCTCATGCGTTTATTGGATGGAGAGGAAAAGTTTCTTAGATGTGATTTTTTTTTGCCAACAATAATATATTTCCATAATAATGTAAAAATACTAAAAATTTGCCGGTATTTCATCTCCATGTATTTCAGGGCTTCATTTGGACCTAGGTGGGAATAAGAAGGCCGTCACATGGAAGTCGTTTATTTCAAAGACAAAATTTGATGAGCTCATATTGAACAAGGAGAAAAAAACTCGAGCTGTCTCTTCCGAAATTGTATTTTTTGGAAGACTGGATATAAAAATAGGGAAGGAAAACTTGGCAATTGGCGCGGTTGAAGGGGTATTTGGAGCTGGGTCCTCACTTAACATACCTTGTGAGCTGAGTAGTTTGGAAACAGAAGGACCCAGAGTGATTTTGACTATTCAAGGAAGTCCAGAGGAGAAAGTGGTGGCAAATAAATTCCACCTTGCTGGTCAGTGAATACATATTTCCATAGCTCTTCAAATTATAAAAAGTATTCATCCAAAAATTGTACAATAATTTCGAATTATTATACTGGGTTACTTTTTCCGATATGTGAATGCGATAAACCTTTTCTTCTGGGAATGTATAACAGTGCTGATGAGTTTGTAGTACTGACCAAGAGATACACATTGGTGGTGGT
>JAQFXU010001818.1:0-25222 GCA_034693705.1 Spatulosminthurus flaviceps | reverse complement strand
ATATGGTGGTTGTTATTTCAGTTTGCTTTTAAGCAATTCGTGCATTAGACCACTTTGCTTCTCCAGCGACGATATGGAGGAAATGCTTCAAATGTTCCAAAAATCTTTAGTTTCTTTGATTTCCAGAACTTTCTTGAATTCAACTACTGTTAAGGCTAAGAATCTAATCTAGTTTGACACTGAGTGAGTAAAATTTTGCCAGTCGATGAAACTGGATGGTCAATTTTTCCGTTTTTTATATTTACCATCCAATTCCGGGGTAAAACAAATATTATACGAGAACTGGACGATACACCCTATCCAAATAATATAGTAACTGGAATCCATGTGGGTACCTTTTTGATACTTTAAATTAATCAAAAGGAGGAATTGTAGATGACATGCCAGCTTTTGTTTTGGAAATGTCCAGTTGACAAAGTGAGGACCCAACGATTTCTCTGCCGACCCCTCACCGGTTCTGTCTAATAAGAACCGGTGAGGGGTCGGCAGATTCGATCCTCAGCCTTATATCTAATCTACCATATCAAGAACATCTTTTGAAAGTTTAATTCATGTTGAACTATATTGGATGCTGAGAAAATTCTATTATCTCATTCGTAATCCCTGGATTTCAAGTCCCATAATAATAATGGTTTATTCCTGAAAATGTCGAAACGTAAACACGACAGCACACTAACCTCAATATTATGGTATTTGCTGGTATTTATGCTCATCATAAGGTAATTTTTATTTCTGATTAAAGGACAAGGAAGAAGTTCTGCATAAACAGGCTTGGGAGCGCTGCAAAGAGAGGCTCGGATGCTCTCCTTCATTTCCCCAAAAGAGAATCCGAGACCAAATAAACAATCTCATCAGAAAGTACAAACCAGACACCGTCAAGGAGACGAAGGCTGATGTCAAAAAATACGTCGCACTCCTGGAATGTATAAGGTCAGAATAGTTATAAAGTTTCTTTCTTTTCTGGTTTTTTTCAATAGAAACTAAACTTATATATGTAAATTACTAAATGTTAGACAATCTATTGAGGAAGAAGAAAAGTCTCGTGTCGCAAAGAAGAAGAAGACCGGAGGAATCTAAACTGGGGGTCTTGGGAACACAAAAAAAGAAGGAAAAATGAAAGCAGGATTTTTTTGATGGATGTATGTAACCATGCGGGGTTGCATTTATTGTATTTAATTGTGAATATCCCAGGTCTGTCCTTATTGATAACTGCTGCCATTTCGATATTTAAGTTAAGTCGCGTGCCAAATCGAAATTATATTTCAGTCTACTTGAATAGTTACCGTTTAGGCAGGTAATTTAACCACACGCTCCTTTCTCGAACTGATCAACAAATCCAATTTTTTTCGTAATCGTATTTCCAAGATTAACTTATAACGGTTAAGTATGGTAGTTTAGTATTAGAGTCACAGTCCTCTGACTCAACAACATGCAAAAGTGTATTGTGTTAACATTAAGTATTTTTTTAAAAACATAACCATGGGCTAAGCTCTATAATAATTATATGGTTGCAATCCCCACTGTCCGACTGTCCCTTTCTTACGATTTTCAGATCAAGACTTTCACGATAAAAATTCAACTCGTTGTGTGTACATTTGATCTATTACGTTTAAAGAACACTATAATATTTGCCGTTTTTTTCAAGGAGTTGCAGTGTCCTCATAATTTTCTTGAGTGAGCTAAAATTTTGTCGTAGTTTTCTGGCATTGTATTGATTAGTCTTGAGCGAGATGATGTGCAACAGTCTCTCCTACCCCAGAGTTTACGAAAACAGTTATTCTTTGGTTTAATTGCAATAAATTTGAAGAGCAATCATGAGTATTTGACCAGTAGCAGTATGTATTGTATTTAATAGGGCTGTATATTTCTCACCGAAGGTGCTCAGGCCACATTGTTGGCCCATTGCAGACTAGCAGTATAAATACAATAGAAAGGATATGTCAAGGGCTTGATGTGTGTAGTAAAAAGTTCCTTGTGAATGCTATAATTTTTTATTCCAATAGTGATAGATGATAAGACTGAGAATGGAAAAATGAATATACGTGCTGATTTTGTTATATAAACCGAACAGAATTTTATTAACATAATTATTTTATCAATTTATCCCCGTAGCTAAAGTTTGTGATTATGTTATAAGTAAGCAATAGTCTATGTACTACTGTGATGTGTTTGGTTCTCCAAGTAAAATATTACAATTCGGTGGTTAGCCGAACCGTAAAGTGCTCCCACTCAAATTAATATGTAGTTTACTAAAAATTCGTCTAGTTATAGTTGCTGTTGAACAAGGTTGTTTAAATAGATTTATGTGCGACCAGCAAAGTGTTTATAGCTATATGGTCAGTAGAACAGTTATCATTGTGACAATATATATGTGCGTGTAATATTCTGACTTTTGAAACACAGTTGCATAGAACTTGAGACTTGAAGTTGCCAATTTTTACGATTTTTAAGGATCGTGGGAAGGCGCATAGAATTCATTTGATTTTTGTAAAACTAAAACTAAAATTGGTAAATAAAAACTATGTGAGTTTTTTAAAGCGTAATAAATTAGTTGGACCAAGTAACAACAATTTTTTATACGTAAATATCATATGATGCTCAATTTGTGATATTAAAATCTTAGTATAGCAGAAACTTATTGATTTGCACAACATTTTTTCATTTGAATGGTCTCATCAGGCAAGTTTGATTGGAAACTGGAAATTTCTAGTAATATTTACTGCCGTAGCTCGTCTTATATGTACATTTTGTTTATTGCGATTGCGTATTTAATTTGTTTACTCTAAGTGCACTCATACTCATCATCATACACAAACCCCCTTTAAAACTGCATGGAGCATAAACAGTGTTCACCGGTTCACACAGGTACGTTATACACACATCTAATATTCTGTACGTATCGGCTGCATCTCCCAGGTTAGAATTTTACACGTAGAAAAGCACAACAAAGCTTACAAACAGGTCTCCTTATGTAGCCAACCTTTTCGCTAGGTAGGCCGTATCGGCAAAAGCCTTGCAAGTGTTTCGGGACGTTTGACGTATCTTGTCAGAAAATGACCCTTCCCCCAAGAACCGACCCATATGGAGAAGCTTAAGTATAGGACATAGGTAAAGAGAGATAAGCAGCGGATAACAATTGATTACTGAAATTAATAAATGCATATAATGAATACTAGGGATGAGATGCAATCGAAGGGGAAGAGAAGAGGTTGGTTATAGAAGGGTTTTTACACTTTCCAAAAAATACCTCTCTCGTCTCACCAGATATTTAATGATACAACAATAAAAGCTGTTGTAAATATCTTTATCATATTTATTTATTATTTTCCCATGAGGAAGGTCACTGGTTGCGGTGGACTAGTCAGTGAATGAATGTCATAAAGTATACCCCATTCATATCAATAACTGCTGTGTGTTTCGATTTTTCACCGAGTATTGCTAAATATGTTTCTTGGTATTATTTGTTGATGATGCAATTCAACGCTTGTGATTTAAGGAGTGGCGTTTGAAATATGTAATTATATATAGCTCAGCTTATGATCAATTATGCTGACTCCGTATTTTCTCCTTTGGAAAAAATGATATGGCTCAACATACAGAAATAGAACATGTAGAAGTACAATTAAAGGGAAATAGTATAGCTATGTATGTGTATCCCTTCAAAAATAATAAAAATTCTGACTCCGACCGGTTGGTTGGGTGCAAAGAGCCAAGCGATGGGCGCGAATTAAAAGGAACTGTTTCTCGTCTCCTTTCTCCTGATTTTCGACTTTTTGCAGGTAGAGTGAAAATATAAAATTCCCTTATTAAACCGGCCCATTTAAAATTTTGGATTTCTCATTTTGATTCTCAGGTAAAAATCAAAAGTCTTGAAATTTAAAACAATAGAATGTCCAAAATACAGGTGCGGCAGATATAGTACAAGTGAGAGTTAGAGTTGAAGGAGGTGAACGAAGTGTTCCTTGGGATTCCTTGGGAACACCATAAAAGCTAACCTTGTCAGATAATTATAAGTCGTGTTGAGCTGTTCCAGTTCGGGTTTCGGCAAATTTGTCATGTGAAACCGTTCTCTTCTTATGGTAAAGCTCGTAATCATTCATAAAAAATCTTCCACCTGTTTTAAAAATATTTTCTAATTAACTTTTATTTTTATGCACATCTGCTTAAGAAACTGGATTTAATGGCGTTTATCCGGTCATAAATATAATTTATTATTCAAATAATTTATTAATTTATTCATGATTAGTATACTGTGTGATGTTAGTTAGGGATTCATGCAAGTTTAGCACCTTGGTCATGCCATGTGTTGGGAATCCCAGTCATTCATGCATTCATTGTTGGGATGAAGGAATTCTTTGATAGCTCGCGCTTATTTTCTCTTGCATTTATAATAACTTGGGCTTGTACACTTAGCACAATAATAATACAACCCCAAACTTCAAATAATATTGCCTATAGGAAAAGATTATGATGGCAGGAATTCACTGTCAAAGTCATAGATAAGGGAAATGAATCCATGCGAGGGAGAAGCTGGAGTGTAGCACACGTCAAAATTCTTGGAGCTTTTGCTTGTATATACACTTTACCATCAGCACAACAATAATATTCCCGTGAACTTCAAATAATATTGCGTAGAAGAGGTTTAGGAGGGTAGGAATTCATATAGAAAGAAATTCATGCAAGGTGGATTCTGGAAGGCAAGAGTCTGCTCACGTCAAAATTCTTTGGGGTAGTAGTTGGATTTTCTCTCGATTTGCCACGGAGAATCGCATACTGAAAAACTTAACACAAATACACGAGCAGGGTTGGGCCAGAGAGCTGTGGTGGGCCTTTCACGGTGCGCCTCACTCAGACCACATTTGATTCATGCTGTACAAACACATTACATACGGACTTCTTCAAATAGTAGTTACTGTATAATTACATAATCCTGCCAAGCGCAATACATCAAATAGACTGAAAATTCGACTGAAAAGACCAAAAAATAGAGACTGTCAAAAGGAAAGAGGGTTTTTTCCTTCTGAGGCCTATGCATGAATGGAATTTATAGGCAGTTTGCTTCAACGAAAAGAACGTAGCTTATGCATAAGATATGCAGTTTTCCTCCTCTTAAATAATAGATGTAATGATCGTTCCCCCGCAAATACATTTAATTACAATTTATTTCCGAAAATGGTTGTGAATTTATTTAGAAATTAATCAATTCATAGGACGGTTTTGCCCAACTATGACTATTTCTAACCTTCCAAGTAATATGCGTTGAAGCTAACAATAAGACTCCTTCTACTTCTACTCCTCAATAAAAAGCTGGTCGAAAGCCATAGGGACAGCTACAGAACTGTTTAAACTTTCAAGGAGGCCACTTCTCCTGTTATTGCCGCACCAATCTCAAGATATCGTGCGGTTAAAAAGGGTTGTATAGGCTTCTCCTTCAGTAGGTTTGAATTAAGTTCAGGTCAATCATCACTAAAAATCTTCTGTTGATTGAAATAAATCTACATTATTTGTTTCTGCAATAATTATTTTACATTTGAGTTTGATATTCAGAATATTTCCATCGCTAAATTATTTAACCCAGACACTGATTTTGATTTGGAGAAATCGACTTCCGACCGGGGCTACAGTGCGGCCGTGACCGGTGTGTTTTTTATAAAATATTTATTTGCGTAAATATCTAATTGTGCTGCTGTTGTTTGGTTGTGAGGAATAACACTGTGATAAATTATATTCGTAAATTTTTCTTAAAAGTCAATGTGAAATTGCTTGTATGATTGCACCCATTCTTTTAAGCGGAACAGCCAACTTCAATATTTGTGACTGTACTTTTGACGGAATTTGGAAATAATTTTGAACCATGGCAGCGGAGAATGCTGAAAGTTGGCTGAAAGATGAGGTACACAAACGTTATTTCGATTCAATGATAATTGACTTGATAAAATTATCCTTAACTATTTATATTTCGAATTCTGCTGTTAAAAATGTTTGTCGTACAGTGTATTTACTTGAAAAAAAAATTGGCTGTTTTCGATTTTTCTGATACAATTTCCAACTCAATAGACTTTGCATTTTTGGAAATGGGTGTTTCATTTTCAAATCATTTTGTGAATCACAATTTGTGAGGAAAAAGTTTGCGAAACGAAGTAAAAAATAAATTAGTGCTAGAAAACAGAGAATATTGGTTGTAACTTGAAAAACTTATGGTAAATGTTTGCCGGATCCTCAATGATCATCCTTTTCGCTCTAAAAATTGTTCCTTAATTGTACAGTGCCTCATTAAATATAAATTATTACAGAATCGTATTCAAGTCTCGTCAAATTTTCTACTATTTCCTGTTCTTATTTACGAAAGTTGAAAATTCCATGCAAAACTTAAGCACTGTACAGTAGATTACTCAAAAATATTGGTTCATTTTCGAATGATTTATTTCTTGTAAAAAGTAATGGAAAAAGTTATGCACTTGATTATTTATCCCTAACTATTTACAGCCAGTACACGACATTCTACTACGCAGTAGGGTGGAAATTCCACAGATAACGAATTTTTCTAATCAATCTCTGCCAAAAAATAAATAAATATTTGAGTCAAATTGTGAAAAAATCTCAAATAAAGCAAAACTTTGTGATATTGTACGCAACAACTGGAAAATTGGTAAGAATTTCTGTGCTAGTAAAAATATTATCTCGCACGTACTTTTGAACTTTCATTGTTCATTGATTCATTGTCAATTGTTGGGGAGTCTTTCGGATATTGTAGAAAAAATTAAGTGTGGGCTGCATATTTTCCCCTAAAAGTTCCCTAGAAAGAATTACGAAGAGTGCAAGTTTGTCAGAATTTTGGGGGCTGTAGATTTTTTGGAATCAGATTTTCATACAAATTCCCGTAAAAATTAACTACCCCAGTTTTGGCTATAAAATTTTGCTCTGTCACCCCTAGAATAGATGAATGAATTCTGTTTAGGTTTTTATTTCAAGTTGACAGCAGGTCAATGTAACAAACCCCAGCTACGCTAAAATCTAAATTAGCTTCGGAAATGTTTGTACGCCTGTCGTTAAATGAGGCATCCTATTCTTGGTTTCTATTGCTAACCCTTTCGATCCCCTTTAGTTGTAAATCTGGACAATGAGGTTTCATTTAGACAGCGTCACGTTTAATGTTTTTATGCACACATATTGGTCGAGAGATTTTTATAAGCGTAAGAAAATAATTATTAGAATTTGACAGTATGTGATTTCATATGGATTTCCGTATGAGGGAAAGAGGCGCTGTATGCTAACTTATTTTATGTTACTAATGTTTATAAACGCAATAATTAAAACTAGTTTAAATTGTTACATAAATGTTTGTTATAAGTTTGTACAGCTGGAATAATGTTGAGTGAGAGTCGGTGAATCTGCATTGGTTGTGACTCAGACTGAACAGAAAAGAATGGAAGAAGCAAGCGTAATAATTGTTTTGACTTGTTCTTGATATTTGTTATTAATGACAATTCTATACCTGCAGGATCCAATAAGTCATGATGAAACAAGTTTTGACTTGACCCGTACTTTGAGTTCGGTTTGCGATCATGAGTTGACGGAGTCGGACAGTGAATCCGAAAATGAATCCGACGAGGACGCTCCCATTAAAATCGGCAAAACTGGTGGAAATCCCAAATCCAGTATTAATTTATCCAACGCAACAACTCGAAAATCGGTAAGACTTTGTATTATAGTAAAAATATTATCTTGCACATTACTTTCGAACTGTAATTGTTGTGGAGTTAATGTTCATATATTTGTCCATACACCTGTTCACCAGGATTGGCTACTCCAGAAAATTTAGTAGATAGAGTTCGGTATTGTTTATAACAAGAATCGTTTATTTGTTACAGCTACACGTATCTCGAGGGAAGAATTTATCGCTACTTCTCCAAGATGTATCTTCTGAAGATGAAGTCGGTAGCGAAGATGAAGCAGAAAGCGAAGATGAAAAAACTGATAGCGGAGATGAAGATGAAGCTGACAATAAGAGGTTGATTAAAGATCGCTGGCTGAATCAATATGAACTGCTTACGGATGATCTAACTAGTCGAACCAATGTAAGCATGTTTAAATTTTGCAATGTTTTAATTTTGATGACATTACTTGTTTGTATAAATTGACGTTTTTGTTGACGCCTGCAGGAACAGTGGGACAGTTTGTTGGACCAAGTTCGATCTTTAGGGGTGAGTAATAATTGTTTTTTAAATTGTTTAGCACGATCCGTTCATGATCATGCAGCGAAACTTTATTTTATCGGTGAATTAGTTTTGTTTGACTATTAATATTGAAAGTAAAGATACGGTCCATGGAGGTGAAAGGTGATCTATACGCTCCGTTTTGTCGTATAAAAGTCGCCCACACATTCCTAACCGACCATGTTTTTCTCGGAGTTTAAATACTATTTCTGTACTAGGCTGAGAATAATGAACAACGAGGGATTATTTCGTCCTTGAAAAAGCAAATTAAAGTGCTGACCACAAAGAAAACTAGGCTCAATCAGCTTCTGAAGGTATGCTGCCTAATTCTAATTCTAATTATCATATTAGCTGGTGAGAGTTGCATGCACTTTATTTTTTTTTGGCTTTATTTATTGTCATTTAGACAAGGGCTTCCCTACAAAAAAAGCGGATAAAGGAAATAGAAGCAACACTGCAGCAGCTGAAGGTCAGTCGAGATTCCCAGGAGGAAGAAAATGAAAAGTTACGCATCGAAATTTTGGTCTTACAGGTATGACCCAAACGCCTTCATTAATTAAGATGTCAACTTTCTTTGTATGAACTCTTCTGTTGAAACTTTTATTTTTGATATAGTCCGCAAACACTTGCTTTAGTGAAGACAACATCACGAAAAATAAAACAATTCTTGAACTCGAGGTAAGTGACGCACTAAAATTTCTATGGTCTACGCCAAATATGATCCAAAACATTTTGGTTTTAATAATTAGCCGGCCCCCTAATGAAATTATTTTAAATTAAAATTGAAATCGTTTATGTTTAATTTTCCCTTTAGGAAAATCTGGCATCGATTCAGGATACTCTCTGCATCGCATTGAGCTCTCAGGGCTTGCTGGATGAGGCATTGACTGAAGACGCCTTTCAGGTTGATCAATTTCACAAACTTTCCTGACTGCGCTGCGGGGGTTAGGCATCGATAAATGTGGAACTATTGGCTCAGAAATATATTTTTTGCATGCTTTGTTCATTCGAAGGAGCTTCTTGGGTTGCTGCCAGAGATAGAGCTGGAAAATATTGGAGAGATCATACAAATTACTGACAGTACAAATGAAATCAGCATTCCTGCAGCTCCTGAACCTAAAGCTGCAGCTCCCGCCGATGTCAAGAGAGATTTAGAGAAAATTAGTGATTATAAAATTACCTCAACTGAGGAACCACCGTTGAAGAAGGTGAAAATACAAAAGGTGAAAACACAGAAGGTGAAAACACAGAAGTTGAAAACACAGAAGGTGAAAACACAGAAGAAAACACAGCTCAGAAAAGTTCAGAACGGGTATTTTCGCTGGCCGAAGGAAAAAAACATAGAACTCCTCACCGCCATGATTGAGATCTTGAAGCAGCATGGCGAATTTTTTCTGGTAGGTGGTCTTTACGGAAGGTTAAGGATAAGGCTATCACTGCCGAACCTACTGTGACAGTCATTGTAACTTATAACTGGCATATACACATGTACATGACTTTTTAATCTGACTGACGACGACGTTTTAGGGCAGTTTATTTAGGGCGGATAATTTTATTCCTACCACACAACTCCTGTATATTCCCATGATTATAATTTATAATTTTCCGGGTTTTTAATATGGAGGAAATGCTTCAAATGTTCCAAAAATCATTAGTTTCTTTGATTTCCAGTACTTTCTTGAATTTGACAACTGTTAAGGCTAAGAATCTAATCTAGTTTGACACTGAGTGAGTAAAATTTTGCCAGTCGATGAAACTGGATGGTCCATTTTCCCGTTTTTTATATTTACCAACCCATTTCGGGGTAAAACATATAAGTATTATACGAGAACTAGACAATACACCCTATCCAAATAATAGTAACTGGAATCCATGTGGGTACCTTTTTGATACTTTAAACCAATCAAAAGGAGGAATTGTAGAGATGACATGCCAGTTTTTGTTTTGGAAATGTCCAGTTGACAAAGTGGCAACCCGACGATTTCTCTGCCGACCCATAATAATGGTTTATTCCTGAAAATGTCGAAACGTAAACACGACAGCACACTTACCTCAATTTTATTGTATTTGATGGTATTAACACTCATGAGGTATTGTTGTAATATTTAGTTTGATTTTTTAAAGATCAAGGAAGAAAATCTACATACAGAGGCGTGGGAGCACTGTAAACGGATGATTCCCCTAGAAAAAATTCGGGACAACATGAACAATCTCATAAGAAGGTACGCACGAAATTTTAAAGACAACATCAAGGAGGCAAAGGCTAATACCAATAAATATATTGCGCTCCTAGAACGTATCAGGTTAGAATAGAATTAAAGTTATAAAAAGCACGAGACTAGTTATTTTGAGTGCTTATTTTTTGTAGAAACTAACGGTCTTGTATTAATTACTAAATTTCTTAGAGATTTCATTGAGAATGAGCAAGAGAAATCACCGACTATTTAACTATTTATGTTTCTGGCTATACTCCTTATCGGATATGATATCAAGCCATATGTGGCCAAGAAGAAGACCGTGGGATCAAAGTTCATAGAGCAAGAAGGAAAGATGAAATCAGGATTTTTTTGGATAAATATATGTAACCATTGTAACCACTGCCTGTCCAAACCATGCATGGTTGCATTTATTGTATTTAATTGTAAATATTCCAGGTATATCCTTATTATTGATAACTATTGTCATTTCGATATTTAAGCTACGTCGCGTACCAAAATTCTATTTCAGTCTACGTTAATCGTTACGGCGTAGGCAGGTAATTTAATCGCATACTCCGTTGTCGGACTGGTCAACAAATCCAAAAATGTGTTTCGCAATCGTATTTCCATATTGTATCTTATTATAACGGTTAAGTATAAGGTAGTTTAGGATTAGAGCCGCTATCCTCTTACTCAACAACCTGCAAAGATGTATTAAAAGTATTTGTTTAAAACAAAACCATACACTAAACAGGGAAATAATAATATGGTTGCAATCCCCTTAAGGCCGCTATCCCATTCTTCATCAGATCAAGACTTTCCTAACTAATACGGTAAAAATTCAACTCTTTTGTACATTTGATTAACAACACTATTATATTTGCCGTTTTTTGCAAAGAGTTTCAGTCAGCGTCCTCATAATTTTGCTGAGTGATCTCAATCAGATTTTGCCCTAGTATTCTGCATTGTATCCAGTGACGTAAAGTGCTGTCTCTCCTACCCCAGAGTTTACAAATACAGTTACTTTTTTTGGTTTCAAATTGCAATAACCATGAAGAGCAATCTTGAGTATTTCATCAGTTGCAATATATGTATATGTATAATAGAACCGATATCTCTAGGGTTTGATGTATGCACGAAAAAGTTCCTCGTGAGTGCTATAATATTTGATTCTAATAGTGATAGATGATAAGACTGTGAATGCAAAAATGAATATACGTGCTGAATGTATTATAAACCGGACAGAATTTTCTTAACATTATTATGTTATGAATTTATCCCTGTAGTTTACGTTTGTGATTATGTTTTAAGTGAGGAATAGTCTGTGAAGTGTTTGGTTCTCCATGTAAAATATAATAATTAAGTAATCGACGGTACAAGTGCTCCAGCTCCAAGCTATAGTCTAAAAAATGTGAATAGTTGCTGTTGACCCGGTTGTTTAAACAGATTGAAGTATGACCGGTAAAATGTAATTATAAACCTATGGTCAGCCAAACAGTTATTCATTATTAAAAGAACAGTGTAATATTCTAATTTTTGAAACAAAGTTACATGCAACTTGAAGTTGTCAATTTTTACGAATTTTAAGGAGCGCGGCTAGTCGCATAAGATTGATTTGATTTTTCCAAAAGATTAGTGTACAATGAAAACTATGTGTATTTTTTAAAAAGTGTAAAAAAATTAGATGGACTAACAATGTTTTTTTGTACGTAAATATCATATGATGCTGAATTATTTATGACATTAAAATCTGAGCAGCAGAAACTATTTGGTTTTCACATCACTTTAACTTTTGAAAGGACGAATCAGAATCAAGTAAGATTGTACGATTGATAGGAAGCGGGAAAATTCCAGTAATATTGCCTGCCCTGGGCTCGTGTGTGTGTTGCATGTATTTTGTTTATTGCGTTTGCGCATTACATTTGTTTACCGTGCACTCATACACCAAACACCCCTTCAAAACTGCATTGAGCATAAACAATGTTATACCTGGTATATGTACATGTTTAATATTATTCTGTACGTAATGTACGTATCGACTGCTTCTTCTCTCCCAAGTTAAAATTTTACACGTAGAAAAAGGCTTACAAACAAGCATGTCTCCTACCCTTGCCGACTCGCAACCACGTCGTGTTTTTATAGCCAGATGGGAGTTGGGAGTCTCCCATAACGCAGTTGAAATTTGATGCCATTATTTACTATCACTTTAATGTAACTCATCCTTGAAGTTTAACCATCCATTTTTAATTGCTTTCAATAAATTAGAATACGCACCGGGAAAAGTCCAATGATTTTAGATTGAAATGAATCAAGGAGAATTAGCATGAAATTCATGCTTTGAAATTCCGTCAAATACTTTACATAAATTTTGGATGTAGTATTTAATTTTGAAACGTTCCAATTAAATAACGGAACATTTTACATAACGCTGGCAGCAGACTGCGTTAATGCTTGGTATAGAAAGTATAGATTCCATGAAATGTCTAATAATTATCATTATTAATTTCGGCCCGTCCTTCTATATAAGTACGTATGGCATAAACCCTCGAGCATTCAATTCAAAGATACGCATGTAACCGTATACCTTATCCATGGTGGAATTATTTCAACAGAATTCAAGGCTATATCAGTGTAACATGAAGCTTGTCCATTCTTTCACTTTAACAATTTTAAACACGCTAACAATTAAACCAAAATTTGTGAATTCTGTCTCGGAATACCGCCCAGTCAAATTGAAGAGTAATTAATTTTTATAAAATAAAGTCATAATCTGAATACAGGACAGGGCTTCAGTGGTAGGTGAGTCATTTATATCGTTATTCTTTTTCAGTTACGTAATGGAGACTTTATGCTCGTTATTTCCTGTTAACTTTACCAAATTGTAATTTTTTGAAAAAACTAAATTACTGTTGAATTTAGCTGTTGTTACTGCTTCATTTTATAATAAAATTGTATTTAAAATTTTATATGTGTATTTTTAAATTTCAACAAATCATTTTAAACACCTATGCTACTTTATTTTTGTCATAATCTATAGGAAAGGTCAAAACTATAGTGAGGATATACGAAATGATTTTTGACGATATTTTGTCCATGGATATGTATACCCAAACTGAAACATTCCGATCGAATGAGGTAAGACCTATGTATTTCAACATAAATCCGATTGCTCAATGACGACATGCCTATTAATATTTACACAGTCAGATGACTGAAACGACAGTAGTAGTAGTTTTAAAATAATTTTTTTGAAGAGAGAGCTATGGAAGTTGTAAAAAATTGATTTTTATGATTCGTCCCTCTTTGGGGCTTACTCACCTCTCCTTTTGAGTAAAAGTTTAAAAACAGGACCGGAGAGGAAATTACCATGAAATCCTAACTATTTCGTCGCTGGTTTTCATTGCAAAAGAAAAGCACATGCGAAATGTTTTGAATTAAATTTTCCTCTGCTAAAAATTTCAATAACTAAATTTACTCGAAAATTATGAATCGAGAAATCGTCCATAGTTAACACGAAGAAAATATAATTTTAATTTTACAAATTTATCCTAGATGAGCAGACCCATACCAATGGATGAAGGTGGGACGCTATCAGTATGGAGGGAAAAAAATGCTACTATTTCGATTCCAGAAAAATCATCAAATCAGGAGGAAATAAATACAGGGCACAAAATCTCATCCTCCTCAACACAATCTGATGACTTTGCCTCTATGCTCATAAAATTTTCCGTTGATACAATGACCCGGATGAAAGTAGGCGACCGTTGTTTTTGTCTAAAAACCTTGTCATTTGGTTTAATTAATATTATTTTGCTTGTATAAATTGTAAAAATTATTACACGAATTTTCTTTTCCACACAGACTGCCTTCCATACAATGTGGATTGAAATGAATTGCTTAGAGGTAATTTACACAGATGTAGCTACACCTGCGTTAAGTTTGAACTACATACTCCCTTGATTTTTCACTAACTCCAAGTAGAGCTCCTGGTTTCTCCTATATTGCTTCATAAAAATACGTTATTATTTAGGAATTACTAACAAAAACTTGTAGTGAAATTTTCCATAAAATGTTATTATTATAGAAAGAAACGGGAGAGTTGCGTCAGCAGATTAGTCGGAAGGAGCGGGCAATTGAGGAATTACGGGTAATGCCAGCAATGTAAATTATTGAAATCATTCAACGCGGTGTGTGATGTGTAAATTTAAAGCATTTTTGTCTCTTATTTTTATTTTATATTGGTTGTAATCCCAGGCAACGATTAATAATTTAACGGAAAAAATTCAAAAGGAGAATATTTCAAATGAAGAGTTGACGGTGAGCTTAAATTTTAAAAATAATAGTGTATTGCAAATATACAACTCATTTATTCTAGTATTTTAATAATTTTCCCCTTATTTTGCAGGCCACAAACAAAAGCAAAGACGAGCGAATTGCAATGCTCCTCAAGAGAATTGGTTTATTAAAGGCGAAGAGGTCTCAGTATTATATTAGTCGGCAAAGGGTAAAATAGTAAAATCTATCTAAATATTTCCCCCATTTTCCATCCCTATCCTATTGTTCACAAGGGTTTCGTAAAAAATGTGCCAAAATCAAGTGCTCTATAAAAATGAATTCGTTGTTCTCTATGATATAGGCACGAGATTCCATCCAAAGTAAATGGGTGAAGGATACAGCCGAAAGGCTAGCAAAATTATCGGTAATTTAAACCTGTGATACCCACAATTTTGAAAGGGTTTTGATGTGAGATTTGATTACATCGTGAAAGTTTACTACGTAATTTTGTTTTAGGATAAACCAGGAGGCCATGTGAGTAAAAAGAAAACCAACAACACAGAGAGGGGACTGACAGTTTTAACAAGAAATGTAAAATAAATAGAAATATTTCCAAATAATTGATTTTTTAATGAAAACGTATAATCAAAAAATTAATGATTACTATAGGTTGACAATGACCAGGAAAGGGTATTGCAGAAAGACAAGGAATTAAAAGATTTGCAGGAAAAAATTATTCAGAAAGACAAGGAATTAGAGGACTTGCATAGGGAAATTTTGGAGAAAGACAAAGAAATGCGGCAGAAACAAGAAGACTTGAAGGTAAAAATTACTTTTGAAGGAACAATAATTATTTGAAGGATTTTGAGTTTGTATGATTTTTGTCAGTGTAGGTTTCTACGGGGGATTTTTTTTAACAGGAATTTAGTACCACGGTTTTATTAAATTAAACTGAATTTCTTTTGCTCAATAGAACCAGCTGGATAAGCTGATAGACGAGAAAAATCAGTCTCAAGAGAAAGATACAATGCGGAAATGCTATGCTGATAATGGTAATTCTACCTTAAATGAAAATAGCATGGACCAAAGCCCCTATGGAAACAGTGAGGTAGTTTCAGAAAAAAGGAGGATTGCAGCTGAAGCCTTAACAACTTTAAATCAACCTGTAGTTACTGACAATACGGATAATGATCCAAAAATTTTTAAAATCATTCAAGTTCCATCCGTTTCCAGAACAGAACCGAAGGAAAAGGATCCAAGCGTACGTCAACCAGAAACAATTATATACAGGGAACATCCAGAAATCACGTTTACTGACGGACCCATTACTGGCAGCTTGCAAAGAGTAAATGAGAAAGAGAAACGATTGAAGAGGAGTGTGAAAATAGGTTATTTCCGTTGGACCCGTGAAAGGAATATCCAGTTAATTGATGCTCTCATTGATACTTTGAGGGAATCCGATTACAGTACTGAATATAGGGTAATGTTTTCAGACCATCACTTGTAACCGTTCTGTAAATTTTTTATCAATTTTTGTACAACAAGTTTTGACTTCATAGTGTGTTCATTTTATGTTGAAATTAACCATAGTGATGTTAATAAGACCTATTTTCATTACGTGTGTATTTTTTCAAAATTTTGATTTTAGATAAAAGAGTCGGTTTTTTTGGGGAGGGTGACGGAGCGATGTGCACATCTCGGGGTTGAGCTGAACATTCGCGATAATGTAAATAACCTCCTAAGAAGACACATGGTTAGCCATAATCTAAAGACATCCATAGCGGAAATTAAGTCGGATCCAGCCCAATATATGAAGATTTTGGAAGTCATTAAGTAATACTCATATTATATACACTATGAAGAGCCTTACGGGTTTGTTTTGTACCTATGCAGTGAAAATTTAACCATTTTTATTTTCAGAAAATCGTTAGTGAATAGCCCCACAGAGTCTCCGACGGAAAAGTCTTTTTCGAAGCCTTATGTGGAAGCAAACACAAGTCCTTTTAAAATGGAAATATAAGCAATTAAATTCAATCTACGTATCCAATATGCTTTTTATGAAATATAATTTTGATTTATAAATATTTGAAAAAATGAATTTGTTATTAGATAAGAGATTGCCTAAAAAAGCGTTTTAATTGTACATATTTTAGTTAAATTTCAAAATTTGGTGTGTAATTTAATATTGCACTTGTTAAATATTGCGGGGATACCAGGCTTTTTGTACTCACCAGATAATAATAACAAGTTAATAAAGTCAATACAATAAGGGTTTATTAGCTATTCTATCTCAGTTATTATGATTTTCTGGAAGCAAATACCAATTTGCATCTCGGATATCAAAGATACTTCTATCTAACGCTAATCAACAGTGAACAATTTGTGTACCTTTTATGTTTCATTTGGGTGTGAAGCTTTCATAACTTTCCTAAATCGACCCTCAAGGATTTGTCGAATTATGTTAACTTGCAACTGTCCTTTTTAATTTACCTACATATGCAAAATTATTATTCAGCCAGTATTAATTTCCATCAAACATATTTGTTATTTCCAAATCGAATATTTCTGGTATGGGTCTTTGACATAGTTCTTAATGGGGAGCTAAACATTGAGCTAACTATGTAAAATGCGATTGAAAATGCGGATAGGCTCCGTGTTAAGCCTCGTGTAGCACTGCGTATGAGCAGCTGTGTAGTATACGCACATAGTAGTGGTATATAGTCGTTTGGAGACATTTGAAGTAAATGCACGAAATGGCAAATGATGGAATTGCTCGTTGCTCGTATATAACTATGTTTTGGCATTTCAAATTTCCTACCTATAATAAATATAATAGTAATTTTTTCCAGACTACAATTACATCGTTTGTAAATTTGGCAATTTTTTGTCTATACTTTCCTTAATTTTGAAGCCAACTCTGCTTGACTAATTCCTGACTTATTTCTCCAGTTTATTTTCATGCCTTACGTATTCCTGCGTTCATATTTTAGAAATTTTGTTTAGCTTGCCAATAAACATTACGATATAGGATACGTGACAAGCTTTGTGTGTACGTGTAAAAAGGTTTACACTTGTGTAGAGAAAGATGATGATTGCTGAAAGGGAGGATGAAGGTTGATGCAGAATAATATTACATCTTATTACTCTAAGTAGCGGCGAAGTTTCCACTTTCCACAGTTTCCAGTGCCTTATGTTCTCTCTCACTCAGTCAGTTTAGCTGTGCTTATGAAGGCTGGCTAAATATTGTCGGTGGGATTTTTATTATTGTTATTTTTTCCCTTGTAAATTCTTATTAAGTTCTTCGTATATATCCCAGTTGTTTGTACACAATTTCTTGCAATATTTTGACCAGTTTTGGGAAAAAAGTTTTGACGGACAAAAGAACTCAAGCGGTTTTCCCTTTAGCTTTTGCTAAAATATATCCAATATCATGATCACGTCATTTCATGCGGATTGAAGATACACAGAAATAAACAAGTGTTTATAATATTGAAGGTAAGGCACACCAAATTTTTCCTTAATTTTCCAAGTTTGTATAATATTCCGGGCAAAAATTTGGTTTTTATCATTAGTCTGTGAAATTGCAAAGATAATTCAATCTCAAGTATACCACGATTTTACTTGAAGTTTTTAGCAAAAAATTAAGAAGCTTCTGTACTTTCAAAACCTTGTTTCTTTTCGAGGTATCGATAATTTGGAGTTGCAAAATATTTTCAGAAGCAATCTTTACATCATTTTTTTAATGAAAACCCCCTTTTTTATTTCACAACATTGTAGTCAATTTGTCATCAGTCCAAAATCATTGCATAAAATATACTATACTGTATTCCTGATTTTTAGTAGCTGAAAGGTTGAAAAATATTTTATCTCAGACAAAAATTTACATTAGAAGAATTTCAGAAAGTATCCCCTTGTAAACCTTGAAATGGTTTTAGCCATTAAAATTTGCGGGAGCCCTGCCCTGTAATTTAGCCGTATGTGATTTTTCTCTACTTGTCTCCTACGAGGGGGGAATTGTATTACGTTGTATGATGAAATAATAACGATGGCTCATTTTTATGTAAATTCCAGATCAAAATGAGCGAGAAAAGCCACAACTTTTCGGGAGACGGCGATGTTTCTGAGAGTTGGGAAATTTTTGGAGGCACAAATGTGAGAATTTTCCCCCGCGCTGATTTAAAGGATTAAAAAGAATGCTTGCATAAAATTTCTAGAAATTGCGAACCACTTCTGCTGCAGCGGTCCTAAAATTTAAGCTCAAACTCATACGGATAGAAATTATATTCAGGAGTATGATTCACCGTGGCTTATATTTTTATACAAATTACAGGTCGACATGAATTATGAAAATGTCAACTTTCCAAGAGATGACGCCGTTCCCAATACTTCTGACGCCGTAAGTATTATGATTTTTGGGTAGTTATGAAATTATTTGAAATTTTTTGTACAATAGTTGATTATTTAATATATGGGAGGCATTAAGGGGAATATGCATGTGGATTTTCGCAGCTGATTATGAATTTTATTCGGTCATCAAAATATCGAAATTACGTTTTAATTTATGTTTTCAACTAAATAGTTGTCTCTCTACTCAATTCCCCTAATCCCAAACTTCTGTATGCATTAGGTACCCGAAAGTTGCCATTCTGAGTCATGCACTCTGGCTGATGGTGATCGAGGAGTTCAACAAATGCTGGACGTAAGTTTATTTACACTTTCCGCCTTCCGGACAGTAAATATTCCGGATAAAAACCTGTACACAACAATTTTTACAGGACACTATCCAATCGATCCGAACAGTGGCGGAATATTCCGGAGGTTTGGCAAGCGGAAGCGATAATTCGGTCAATACTGAAGTGGCCAACTTGGGTATTACTAACGAAATTCCCACCGACGTGGCTCAAATGGGCAATATGGGCATTGAAAACGAAATCTCGACTGATCTGACCGAAAATTCGGATGGTGCAAAAAAAATTTTGGTTGATCCGGCCGAAAATTCGGTTGATACAAACGAAATTTTGGGGGATGTGCAATCGTCAGAGACTATATCTATGGAAACCTTCAATCAAGAAATTTTGAATACAATCAAGCAAAAGGATGAGAGAATAATGGAATTAGAGGTCCGTTGCTTACTTAGTATTGATTTGCCATTTTATTTTAGATTAACAAAACTCATCATTATGAGCGAAGTGAAATCGAAATTCGTCACAGAACACTTGTCACCTCAAAAACTTCAAAAGTATCAAAGTTAGAGCAACTGGATGGACGCCGTTAATAAGTCCAGTTTTTAATGTAGATGTGCATTTTTATGGTGATTAGGAAAAAGTTCGGGTTTTAGATAGTTTTCTACTCTCCGATTCGTCCTTCGTCATGAGAATTTAAAAAATAAAACGATTTTTATTAAATTTGCCCACGTTAACATTCTTGTTTTTTCTGCAGTCCTCTAATAAAGAACTTCAAAAGAAATTCAATGCTCTGGAGGAAGACTTTAACAAGCTTAAGGTTAGTTAGCAACACCAATTTATGTTAAGACGAATTATACGTCTTTCTAAAACATGTTAAAAGATTCAGTGTATTAAAAAATCTAGTTCACACTTTAAAATAATTATTTTGATGCAGTGTTTCCAGAACACAAAGGACAAGAAGCTCCGTGATTTTATGTGCCAATGGCTATCGCAGCAGGTTAGTTGCGTCACATTTATGCAAGCCATTATCATTGAATATATAGTCATTGTTGTTTTATAATCATAAATATTAGTTTTAGAATACACAGTAATATTATTCTAATAAATTTTCTTTCTTGATATGGTTAAGGCGCCGATGGTTGAAAGTGATGAGAGACCAGATCAGCCAGCGTCAGCAGTCGCTAGTAGCATTGAAAACTCACTGGTGAAATCTCACGCCCTAGTTTTTACTGCCTGATCATTAATATTGTCCGATTATGTGGTCATTCATTGGCTTAAGCTATAATTTGTTGCCAGTTGTCACCTTTGCCCACTTGGGGTTTACAGTTCTTTATTTTTATACTGATTTTTGTGTGCAATCATAGGTCAGTGTAACTGCACCCAACAAGGAAATTCAACCAATAAGCATGGAGTTTATTGATGTTAGTTGATAATGCAAGCGAAACTATCAAGAATAATTATTATAATCCACGATTTTCTTTGAAACAATTAAATTGGTTCCAGGGTGAAAGCCTTTGCCATGATATTTTGATTACTTATATTTTCAGGATCAGTTCTTTGAACGCACCTCTGAGGGTTTGATTCCGCTCGTACTAAAAACCCACGAGGTAAGAAAATTTCTTCATTAATTTTTTTAGATTGTTCAATAATATGCAAACGCTGTCAATATATTTTATTTCGTGACATGATCTGTAGGTACAGGTGGTTGGCAGCAAGGAGAGACCAGATGAACCAGCGTCAGCAGCCACTGTCGCTAACATTAGTGAAGACTCGCCGGTAGTTTTCACTAAATACCTTCTCACATTACTTTAACTTTTGTTTTATGTACGTGCTAGTAAATCTATATAATAATAATTATTTGACGGCAAAAGGACAGCTTCAGTCAAACTCACACTCAGTAAATTGGTTCGCACGATATCGATCTGTCGATGCCCTTTGAAACAATTTAGTTGATTTACCGAGGACAGCATATGTTAATATATTTTGATAAATCACAGGTTCCAATTGCTCACACATCACCGCCGGGTTCGATACTTGTACTACAAATTCTGCAAGTAAGCTTCAAATTTTATTTATCACAATTTATCGGATAATATATCAAGTGCAATACAGTAAAAGGTATTGCACTTCTCAAAGTCAGTATGTATGTGTACTCTTTCTTCTCCTCCAAGACATGTGTGAGTTTGACTGAATGAGCATAATCTTTTTTTAAAGGAAACCACGGAGAACCCGAATGAAATAAGCCATGTCCCTCCTTCCATGGAACTGTGTCAAATTCAAGTGCCTGCTGAAAATATGCTTACTGTCACATCAGATCAAGCGCATAAATATCCGGCACAACCAAATGAGATTGGTTGTTATTATTTGGTTAGTTAATTATATTAAAATGAAAAGTAATCTTGTTGAAATTCTAAGGCACATATTTGTTATGAAGGTAGTTGTATTATTTTAGCTAGAAGAAAAACTTAATATAACATACCTAAGCTAAGTAAGCAAATGGAATTGTGAAGACACAGGTGCCGAGTGATGGTCTGAATTTGGACCCTCAAGCATTGGAAGAATGCGAAGAAATTGCAGGTACGTCTTCTGCTTCCGCTAAACTTGCCAAAAGGCAAGGATCGCCATGCTATTTCAAAGTTGCATGTAACAGCAAGAAGGTCAAACATGATGAAGAGTCAAGCTTTAACACCAAGAAGGAGGGGATTAAAAGTGCAATCTGGCGTCCCTTAATTCCTACGATGTTTCTTGGATACGTGCTCGTCCGAAGGGCATGGAAAAGACAGAGAGGGAATGATAAAGTGGTGCGGTATTTTCTCCATTGCATTGTGAATTATTTTTGGTGCCTTTCAACCCTTTGACAATAAAATCCGTTGTATTATTTTTTATAATTTTAGCCAAATGAGGTCACTCTTTGGAATAAGATCGTGGAGACTGGGCCTAGAAATATACCCCCGAAAGGAATTCGCGACGCTTTTAATTATCGTGTTAGAAAGTACGTCCTTAAAGAAAAGAAAAAGGAAATAACTACGGAGTCGGTAAAAGCAAGTGATGAGCATCTCTTAAAAATCTTAGAGGACGCTGGTAAGAGAAATTAAGAAGGAATACAATTTTTGTCACTGTAAACGGAGCTTGTGAAGGTGATTGATGAATTCAAAATGTATAGGAAGAAATAAAGTTATTTGTTTATATGATATTTAGACCAAAATACTGTATGCCCGAAACCGGAATGTAGTCAATGGAGAGAGTCGTGGAAAGATATTTTGGATCATCTGGAAAGTAGCAACTGTTGGTCGGTGCCTTTTGAAACAAGAGAGGATCTCTCGGGTGGGGGTGAGGAGGATGGACTCTCCAACAGCACTATCTGAGTTTGAAGTGATGCTTTTAGTGAGAGGACGGTGATTTCGCAGATCCAGTCGAACGCGTTTTGTACAGAAAGCATTAGTGCATGACTATACCATTATATGCTACACGACTTAGTTAGTTCTTGTTGTTATTATTATTTTTCTTGTCAGCTTTAACTTTATTTTATTCGAAACCCGGTATTTATACTATGTGAGAAACTTTTCGTAATTTTTAGTCAAATGTCTGAAAAGAAATTACGCAATTATTTTATAGAGACGTGCTGTGACATGTATTTTGGAAACAAACTTTAAAACTGAAAACTCAATTTTGTGATAAGATATTATAGTAATAGTAATGAAATATATACATACATGTTTCTAGTTTTAAATGAAAATTTAATTTCTTTTTCGTCTTACCTGGGTTGATTCGTAAATTGGTATGTGTGCACCGTCAGCACCAACTTTTTTAAGCTCGGGCATCCTATGCAAGGTCTTTATAAGTATATGTATCAAAGGAGACAAAACATGTCACCACTCCAGCTTAAAAGAAAGTTCGCCTTTTTCCTATTTCAGACATAGCTCCAGTTTCAAAATTTCGTAAAAACCAATTTTGGGGAGCGTCTGTGATTTTTAACATTTTAACCGTCTTAACTTTTGAATGAGGTATCGCACCGGAGGTGTTAACCTTTCGACAGCCATTTAGTTGTTGTTGTTTTGCAAATTAAAATTAACTTAGAGAGAATTGTGGAATACTTGACTAACTTTTGGTTGCAAAATGGACAACATTGGCTTTGCCAACTCTTTTGCAAATTAAAATTAACATGGATAGAATTGCGGAGTACTTGACTAACGTATGGTTTCAAAATGGACAACAATGGTTTTGCCAACTTTTTAAATCAAATTATATATAGCATATAATACAAATTCAAGCGTAGATGAGAGGTTTTTTTTTCACCTTCAAAAAACTACCCAAATTTTTTAAAAACTCAAGAAAATTCAAAAGATGACTCTTGTGTTGTGTGTGTCACTGTGCGTAGTCAAAGAAAATCCGAGAGATATGATTTTTTGATACTTCTTGCCTACAGACTGTACCCCAAATGGTATTAAATGTAAAAAGTAAGTTTGTAAGAGTATGCGAAGTAAAATGTTGACGCGAAGTATAGAAGTTAATGAAAGTACTTAACTTGTATGTACATATTATAGCATATCAGATATCAGGTGAAGTACTTCCGCTTTTAAGTGAAAAATTAATATTTATTTTCCAAACTACATTGACATTCACAATATTTATATACACCATCAACCTTATACATTTTGTAAGCTCTGCCGACCGTGGCTTAAAAGTCCGAAAATTCGGATTTTCCTCAGCCTTTCTATGTTTTTTTGTTTCAAACACACAATCTTTGAAAAATCCGACCACAGTTGTAGTAATTAATCCACATTTTCGGTTAATATTCCGTAATTTACTAAAAGGACAATAGCCCTTTGACCCAGTCTTTCAACGGCAAAAATGTTTCTTTTCTTCAGAGAATTGAAAAATTCATACTATTCAGTTAAAGTCAATATAATAACTGCGAGCTACGATGTCACGTAAACGCACAATCAAGTGCGTCTTGGAAAGTTCGATTTTTCAGCAACGAACTGTTAATTGACGCAGTACGCAGTACATGTAGATCAAATCAAAGCACACCAATCCACCTTAAAAGAAATTCGGCCATACATCTAATAGCATACTTTGCAGAATTATAACAAACAACCGAGAACCTGGTGGACATAGGAAAATATTACTTAAAACTATTGATACCAGCAATTAAACAGCAGGTAAAAATTGTAGCTATGTATTCCAAACCAAAGCCACAGTAAACAATTACAAGAAGTAACGTATTTACCTACATTCATGTATAATATAAATATACATTAAGGTAACCTAATACATAAAATTAAAATGATTGTTTACGACAGATGCCATTAACCAGAAATGATTTTACATTACACATGGAAACGTAATCTATTTAACAGCGCCGAACATCAAGGCAATGCGATGGTTTCTCTTCAGGTAAAAGTTGCATCACGTACGTGTAGCAAGAAGGCTGCATACAGAATTCACTGCAATTTTTGGGTATAACTATCTACAGTTACAATTTGTAACGATGCTTGAAACAACTATTTTCTCATCACAACATATGTATTACCATAACCTTTGAAGGATGCAATCACTTTCGAGTATTCCTACAAAATGATACGATTGTATCTTTGTAATAGCGGCATAGTAGATAGCTGCAGTTTACGTACTTGTATACATTTACAGAATATTCCTTTTTAAACCACATGATAATAAGAACCTAATCACGACAAACTTAACATAGCTCTCTTATTCTCGTGGGTATATCACATTATAAGAAAAGCCTAAAGCCTGTTCCATCAACCTTCCTGCCAAGTATTTACAAACACTTGCAGAAATATAATATTTAGTGCTTACTCATAAACTAACATTACGTTGTTGCGGT
>JAQFXU010001817.1:0-25222 GCA_034693705.1 Spatulosminthurus flaviceps | reverse complement strand
GGTCATCCCATTTAACTCCTATAATCTCCCAACCGTACACTCCACACAGTGCCAACTATACTTACAGTGTTTTTTATGAGCCACAAATTACGAAAATTTGTCAATGTTTCTCCAATAGTATGAGTGAAGGGGAAAAGTTGAGCAAGTGCTGTGTATTTTTTTCCCTACAAATTTATTTCAAATTGCAACCATCAAGCTCACAGATAATTTGCAATGGCCATTTATAAACATTATAAGTGATGGGCCACATGAGGGATATTGGACGTGTGGCTCATATGTATAAAGAAAATTGGCTCCAACATTTTTTTTAAAGTTTAGCAATGATAGCCAAGTCCATGCACCCCGTCAATGTATTAATGTTCGAGATATTTTGGAGAGCTTTTGCCAAGCTCTTTCTATAAGGTTATCCCATGTACATACATATAAATTGTAAGGAACACTACCTTAAATGTACATGAAGATTTCGTCCAAAAAAAAAAGAAGTAGAGTTAAGAAAGAAAGAAAGAGGCTAATAAGTAACCAAAGTGAAATTGCAATCTTGCTCTTGACTGACTCACTGAGTCCCTCGTATATTCCTGTTCTTTAGGTCTCCTATTATTTATATATACATTTTATATATCTTTATATGTAGGAACTTGAACAGTGACTGTGAGAGAGGAGAGCATAAGCTACTATACTACAACTGTTAACATGTTCAATGCAAGTTGAGAAAAAAAATTAACTCAAGAGTACACTTTATTCATCCTGTGTGTGTATAGAAAGAAGAGAGAGAGAGAGAGAAAAAAAACGATGTGTAAAAGGTAACTAGGAGAGATACTAGTCTGAGATTGTAGAAGAGTGTAGCATACAGTGAAGATTGTGTGTGTCTGTGTGTGAGAGAGAGAGAAGAGTAAAATACTTAAGCATGGGGTGAGGAAGAAAAAGAGCAGAGTTTCTTGATCACACACATTTTATATTGTAGTTTTGTAGTGTATGTGTAGTAAAGTATAGTAATAGTAAAAAGAGGCTGAAGAGGAGAGAGAATCTTACACTCAACTCCACATCCTTCAATGAATAGAAAGTGGGGTGTCTTATATTCATTTTGGGTTGGGTGCTCGCCGTGAAAACATCTTTGTGTCGACTTCAGTTTCCTTTTGACTCTGATATTTAGTGAGACGAGCTTTCAACCCTTTACTTGCTATCATCCTCAACCAGTCTTTTTCTTGAAGGATCTGACGGCGAATCTCTGTAGAACTTGTCGTCTTCTTCTTCTCTTTTATTTATTACACACTATTTAGTGCGTTTCTCAAGTCAACAGAATATATTTGGT
The DNA here is from genome assembly GCA_034693705.1 of Spatulosminthurus flaviceps. Lineage (NCBI taxonomy): Eukaryota > Metazoa > Arthropoda > Collembola > Symphypleona > Sminthuridae > Spatulosminthurus > Spatulosminthurus flaviceps. The sequence goes on along the minus strand of JAQFXU010001817.1, from coordinate 23,913 downwards.
GTTTGTTTGTTTGTTTGGAGTCATATGGAAGGAACTCTGTCTACTCTGTTATAGTGTAATTTTATCTCATTGACAATTCAATCTCTTTTTTTTTCTCTCTCTCTCTCTCTCTTGACTCATTCCATTATGTGTTTCTGGAGATGGACGGAAAGGTGACTTATTAAGCTTTCCATCTCATCGTGTTGTTTCTCTACTACCAAAAGGAACATTATGCTTTGTTAGTGTGGTGCTTTTTCCTATATAGGAAAAATTAGTCATAATTTCTTGAATAAACTCAACTCCTCATGGAATATTGAATTTATAAATAAATGCGAGTTGGAAAACGGAGGTTCGAAACTTCTTGTTTACTCTTTAATATATAATTTAATATATATGAGTGTAATGTACATATAACTATAGGTATAATGAAAAAAAAAAGCTTTCAGTTTTTTTTAAACGGGCTCTTTTACATTATTATGAATATTATATTCTTACAGTGTGTTATATGATGTGCATGTAGAAGCTGTAACAAACCATAATGTAGCATGGTTTAAAGTAGGATTTTGAATAGGAAGCATTTTTTGGTATTTGCATTTGCTACGGAAGGGAAATGTGAAATTTTTTCCCCTTATAACTATATAACAATATAACAATAATACAGTTAGTTATAGCTGGTATGAGCAGGTACAAAAGGTATTTGTCACTTTTTTCTTGTAAGTGTCTCATTAGCGTGTACATATAGCTACATATTTCCATACATATTTTTTTTTCCTTTAAGAGATGTTCTCCTTCTAGCCTATGAGAATAATTTGAGATGGGTATATAGAAAAGAATTTGTGCGACACGTATCCGCTTACGCTAAAACCAAATGGTAAATTCATGTAGGAAAATGGATGGATTTTAAAGCTTTAACATAGGGGAAAGGGCTCAGGTCGTAAATTACAAATTACAATAGGAATAAAAGTAATGTCCCCTGCATAGTATTAATATTTCTGTATCCATTTCAATATTTTCCCTCCATATGTAATTCCATAGATTATATATATATAAGAACGTATAGCTACTTTATGTTCATTCAAGATTATGTAAATACAATTGGTTACGAATGGTCACAATAGGTAATTGAGAGTTCGGTAGAGTATGTCTTTTTAGTAATGTGTTTTGGTACGTAGGGAAAAAATCATCTGTGGTTGAAGGGGGTAGAAATAAAAATACATGGGTTAATAATAGATGTAGTGTATAGGAAGGGGAGAGAGAGAAAGAGTAAGGAAGAGAAAAAGACAGTAGTGGTGAGAAAAAATACGTCTGGGGTAGTTAAAACGTAAAATTCTCATGGATGCCTTTTAGTACATATACGCATGGAAACTGTTCATAAATGCTTCCATACTAAAAATATCTATATATGGGTTTTTCTTTGAATGGAATATTCATAAGTTGATTATGTCTTTTGTTTAGAGCACGTCACTCTATATATATATGTGAGCAATATTGAGTGTTAACTAACTGTTAAATAAATTCGGTTTCAAATTATAAATAAATTTCATTTTTTAACAGTTAGCACTTATGACTGGTTGGTTGTTGTAGAGAAGGAAATCTAACTGTCATACCCCGTTGATCCTTAGTAGTAGCAAGTTGTATTTTTCTACCTTGTTCAAAAGAAAATCCTTTTAGACAAGAGAGTCAGTTCAGCTCAAGACTAAGGATTTCACAGGGAACCACAGGATTTTATATAGAAATTTTATTATATAGTTTCTATATATTATATTACAAAAGCCAGTTATCATACAAGTTTTCCCTGTATATTTGAACAAGGAATTATTGTATGCATCATTTCTGTGTATACATAATATAGAAGAGGACTGGATTTTACACAGAAAAATTTATTGATTAGCATTTTATTAGTTAGTTTTTTTGTTATACAGGAAATTATAAGGGATAAAATGTGTTTGAATGTTGGAGTTGTTTAAACCAACAGAATTTTAAAAGTGTTATTTGTTTTTTATGTGGGATCAAAAAATCTTCTCTCTGTCATTCACACAGTTTTGTGGCTTGGTCTTGGTGTTAAAGTATTTGTCATTATGAGATTTTTTTCTTACATTCTTTCCATTAATTTTGATTTTTCTTACCTCACTTTTACCTTTCTATTTATTTACTACTACTGCTACTCTCCTATACAATACAGTTATCTCTTGTTTGTATCAGAATTATTGAGGAAATCTAATAAGATTTTTTGGTTTGCAAGAGAGAGAGAGAGAGAGTGACAGGACATTGGAAATGCAAAGTTGAAAGGAAACTTACCACTATAATTGATTGAAATAGTTTTTTCCTTATTGTCAATGTACATACAATCATATAGTGGCAATAGTAGCTTTGCATATAACATTGGTGTAGGTAGATAGTGTGTAGCCAAGGGAAATAGTAAAAGTGATTATGAACGAGACTTGATTGTAAAATTGAATTGTTTCATTACCTATTCGTGGCTTTAAGATTTTATTGCAAAAGGAAAATTTGTGAGCAATCGGTGCGGTCATTAGGACCAAGAACCCTCTAGGAACCTTATGTATTTCCATGAAAAGTATACAAACAAATTGCAATTGCATTTCCAGCTTCTCCCATATAATGTACATACGTAATTGATTTCTACGTGGAGATTTATTTGTTTGAAATGTATCAAGAACATACTATTGTAAATTACGGATAATTTAAATGCCAAACATTTCTGTTTTCATTTTATGAAGAATTTTTACGAGGAGTTTAACCCCTTTTTTTAAAACTATTTTGTTTTCTCTTTTTCTCTCTCTCTCTCTCTCTCTCTCTCTACTATTGCCTTTCTCACACAAGTAGCAAGTCAAATATATGCTCAAATCTTGAACGAGAAAGGACAATCCAAAAATATACTTTTATCTTGACTCTTCACACTTATCATCCTCTCTCAGACAATACCTTGTCTTCTCATTTAGAGAACAATATTTTGTAAAATTTATATATACAAGCAAAAATTCCAATAGTACTTACAAGTTTCAATTAGTTCATATCTTGTGCAATTCAAACTGTAAGAAGAGTAGTTATAAAAACCCCTCTTTTAAAAAGTTCAAATTCTATAAATTGTCTCTCTCTATCATTTCCATCTGCTTTTATAAAGTCTCTTTTCCCCTCCTTCTATATAACTGTCAAAAATGATGGGTGAACAAATTGTTTTATTTTCGATTTGTCCCGTTGAAAAAAAAAATTAACTCATAATTTGTATTTATTTATTTTTTTCATACAGCTTGCAACTTGGGCGATCAAGAGCAAAAGTTTTCATCGAACCAACACGTTTACAGTGAAGAAAAAAGAAGGGATCCAATTCAAGGAGCAAAAGAGTTGGAAGAATTAGTAACTGTTTCCAGACTGACCAGATCACTCACTCACGCTCAAAGAATTCACCATTGACTCAATAATATTATTTTGTTGCTCATGTTGAGTTGAGTCGGTTCGCTGAGTTGATTTTGTTGAGTTACAATAGTATAGTTGGTGTGTGGATAAACTCTACAAGCAAAAAGGTCTTGGGCTCTTATCACCACGCAGAATTTTCCGCAGGGTGAGTCGGTCAAGAGGAAATGGGAAGAAGCACGTGAAGAAGTAACAAGATTTGGAATAATGAGCTAACATATATTTTTCTTCAAGTCAAGGAGGATTCAAAGAGGATTGAAAAATCTTGTTTATAGGAGTGAACCTTTGTAATTGGACTCATAACGTGTAGTTATTTGACCCAGAGTGAATTGTGAGATTTTATATATACATTATTATAATAAATACATGTGGAGAGTTTAAATATACGTACACGTTAAACATCAAGAAGGAATTTTTCAAGACTATATAAAGGAACCGTACCGTAGATGACTTCCATACTCAACCATCTGTGTACATACAAACTACAAGATTATAGTGAGTGATCAACTCTCTTCACCTGAACCTTGTAATTATTTCCCTTATTTAATAGAATCGTCCAGTGTAGTTCAACATTTTTTGGAAGGATTCTCAACTATTAACTGTACCACAAAAATCTACGCCTGTAGTTATCCTTGCCCAATTTTTTTTACTTACATTTATATATACATGCTACGAAAGCAATCAAGATGCCCATCTAATTATACAAGAAAAGTTTGAAGTCAGTGCATGTCTGTATTGATGTTGAAAGAATAAACCGGAGGAATTAATAAGGGGAAAAATCGTGAAGGGACCGTGGAATAGTTGGATACAGTGCTTGGAACCATAGGCACTGCAGCATGGTCAGTGTGGTGTGGAAGATGTATTAAATAAGGAAGACAACGGGAAAATGTCATCTATTTGCCACGGCTTTGTACAAAACGCTTGGCGAAAAGACATTTGCTCCAATTGCTTCCGACTTCGTGACGAACACTCAACCGAGAGTGCAGATCTTAATCATCGCTACACCTCCTCATCCTCCTCTCCATCAGCCCATCATCATCATCATCCACAAGAAGGGAACGGTGTGAACGGTAGTGACCACACTGATATTATCAGTGACAGCAACGGTGGTGATCTTCATCCCAACAGCGACAGTAGTAGTACTAACAGCCCAAATATGAACAACCATCATATCTCAATTTTAGTCAAAAATTCCGATCCTTCAATGATGAATCAAAAATCTCCGGCTGGACGCTATCAGTCCCCAACTTCAGGGATACCTCGAGCCAACTCCCATCTCAAGTATGGAACTACGAACGGGAAGTCCTCCTATTACAGCACCTTTAATGCGGATAGCTTCAAAGCTGGCACTAAACACATGAATAATGGTCACTTGAACGGCAATAATACCAATAATGGGAATCATCATCAGAATCATCAAAATTCTCAAGCAAATTCCTCAGAGGTCATCGGTATCAGCAATGGCAAAAGCAATGGGCTTGGTAAAAAACCTCTCACACTTCCGTTCCGAGGTGATAAGGACGCTCATCATATTTCATCCAATGGTGGTAGTGGTAATAATAATAATTCTCGAGTTAATAATAACAGTCTCCATGGATCAGCTCCTTCCTCCACGGTCGTCAGTGTAAATGGTGAAGGCTTGTCGTCTGGATCCAAGAACTCCAGCTCCCATCACAGTACTAATCATCATCATTCAAGTATTCATGGAAACAACTCGAGCCACAATGGTACACATGGGGGAGACAGTACCAGTAGTAAGCGCAGTAGTGTTAGTGCTGGTGATGAGAATGGTACTCATTCCAATGGGACCGTAGTGTCGGTAGGGACGAACAATAATTCCAAACATTCTGCTGAACAATCCAACAGTCACAAGAGCAAAATAGAGTCAAAAGGACTTTCTAATGGTGATGGAGGGCGAAGTAGTTGTAGTAGTAGTAAAGCTCTGAAAAATCCCTTGTCCGAAGGAACAGTGAAAAATTTGAAATTTGACACTATGGATAAAAGTGCTAAATACGGTGACTTACCGGATGGAGATGCTTCTCATAAACTCCGACACAAAGTCTACAAAGGGATTTTAAAAGCTTTGGATGGGAAAAAGCGACGGAAACTCTCTGTCAAATTTAACAAAGAGGTAAGACATTCCTATTCTTTTTTATACTTTCATTACTATGACTCCTCCAAATTTAGCATTAGCTTGATAATTAGTTCCATATGTGTGTGGGGAAGAAGTGAAATTTTTTTAAATCAGTATTTATAATGTCATCTAGAATGATTACCATGAGAGAATTTAATTGACAAAAAATATTACTAATTGCAAGGAAGGACGCAGACGTAATGTCACCTCATAAAAATGTCTCTTTCCCTCCACAAATGCATAATAATTATTCGTAATTCTAAATCCTAAGAAATTTACAGATCATACTAAATCTACATAAATGAGTCATTCTGCATGCACTTTTTCTTGCATATGAAGGAAGGATAGCGGGATGAGTGTATATAGCTTTAAAGTACACAAATTAATGTGTAACCACAAAAGTACATTCAAGTTTGGCTCTCAGAATTTGTTCAGTTTTGGTAGGAGAAGAAAAACTATGGCAACTTGTTCAAAGTCTAGCTGTGCAGTGATGATTAAACAAATCATCTCATTAAAAACAATCTTGAAAGTCTGGGTAAACTAGAGATGCAATTACTATTGCTATACTGCTACGTATACTTTTGGCTTTTTCAGCGTACAGTCATTCTTTAAGCAAACAGGGATGAGTCATATTTTTAGTGTTCATTCATTCGTGAATAGTTTGCTTGGATTTGTACATATATGTGCATATAAGTATGTAATTATGTTCAGCATCATATGATTGCCTGACCATGTTTGAAGTCAACAGGGGAAAATAATCTCACTTCCCTTCACATTATGGGTAACATTGAGGGAAAATATCATTTTTAGCTACGTAATAAAACCCAACTTCCATTATAATTATACTTTTCTCGTTATTTTATACACACATTTCTATGTATATATGTAGATATTTCTAAAAGTGTAAATACACATTTATTAGTTAGCCTATTATAAAGGATTTTTCCTCGTTATGGCTCGTACATTATTTGGCTTTTAACTTGTTATCTTTTCAATGTGTAATTATTTGTGCACTTGAGGGTAAATAACTAAAAGGAATGTGTACACTAATTGTCACTATTGTCATATGGCTAGTATATATGGTTAACTAAATAGGAAAACTAAATTTAGGTTTGATTTCTCTTGCGCCTGGGTGAGGTGTTTATAAAAAAAACCTTTGCCTTGAAAAGCTGAAATAATAAGGTTAGGGTGACAGCTTTTAAAACTTTTTTGATTATGAGCTATTGAGAGTTTTGTTACGTCATTTGCTTGTTGACTGTTGTAATTTGTAATCACAATAAAACATTGTAGCATTATACTGTGATAGGTACATTGGAAGTAAAGTTAAAATAGGCACAAGTTTATTAATGTTATTTTGGTAGAGGAATTTACCTTTAAGAATACGTAATAAGGTAGGGGTTAAAGAATTAGTACGTAGATCCTGTATTAATTACAAGAGTAAATTTTTTTTAAAAAAGGTGAACAATGTGCATATCTTATTGTGTTGTTAGATAAACATTTTTTCTGAATTGACATGAACAGTTATTAGTTCTAGACAAATTCTAAAGTGCATTTAACGAGGGTGCGAGCAGTCCTGAACTTGATCTCGTGTCTTTCCCAAGTTTATGAGAGCATTGTTGTTCTGGTTCTGTGAGAGAGACCAATGGATTTTTTTTCGAGGCAGAGAGAGAGAGAGAGAGGATGAACTTTATGCAAAGAAGTAGGAGAAGGTAAACGTTGTTGTATAGTGTTATTATTATATTATAGGATTTGTATATTTTATACCTAACCATTGTGTTACTTCTATGAATGAGGTATAATTGCATCTTGGGTGTTTTATCATAAAATTTCCCCCTTGGCTCACTCTCAACTCTATATACATACTTTTGACCATTCACAGGGCCTGTCTTTTGAAAAATCTTTCGCTGTATGAGAGAATATGAAAGAAAGGGTTAGATTTGCATGCTTATCTAGGAAATTGGTTGTAGTGGAAAAAAACGGAGAATTATTGTCTCTATGTAAATTAAAATAATTACTTGTACTCAATTACAGTTGCAGTTGTTGTTCTTGCTGTGTGAGAGAGACAGTGTGTAGGGAATTAATACGGCGCATCATTTACTTTAATTCATTGTTTCTCATCATGGAATAAAAAACTATGCCATAGTCTATCCCATCCAATGCCATTTGGCCAACCAAAAAATGTTTACTTGGGTATTATGCAATTTTTCCCTGTAACACTTGTGCTCTTGTGTGGCACACATTTTTTTTATCACAATCACGAAAATTACTATGTAGAGAAACTTATACGTAAAACTTAATTCGGCTTTATACCTTATTTGCGACGTGATGCTAAAGCTCCAGTAGTGCATGAGACTTTTGTATTAAGGTGAATCGTGAATCCCCTTTGGAAGAGTTCCTTCTACTTTTTCAAGGAAATGGTATTAAACCACAATTCCAATTTTTTCATAGCTTTTGTCTTAGATATCAATCCGTATATATGAAGGGTGTGTTCAGCAAATATTGAATTTTTACGATTTATCCGTATAAATTTTTTGTTTTACAAGTATAGATACGTGAGTTGGTTTTTATGTGGCGCAATTTATGTAGAGCCAGACATAATTTCTATACTTGCCATTACTACAGTATAGCTTTGCTGAAATTGAGTAACTGGGTGTAACCTTATACACAGAGAATTTTGTGCGTACAAATTTGCCCATATATTATTACTCCGTGAGGTTGTATATGTAATACGTAGGAATTTTTTTTACTCAGCATTATGACTTTGCAACTATGCTGAAAGAATTATTCCTCTTCACAGATCCGCATTTTACATAGTCTCTTTAGGTTTAGCTCATTTTTCATTTCATGCGAGTGCATTTGTAACTTGAGGCTTTGAGAGAGTGACGCTGGCTTGGAGTCCATGCTGTCGTTAGAAAAATCATTAGTTTTATGTGCACAGTTTATAATTCCTATACAAGTAGTTTAAATCCTAGTGTAAATAAATTGATTGGAGTATTAGAGGGAGAGAGAGGAAAAAAATGAAAAATTCTCTTATGGAGATTCAAATTATATATTCAAGGATTGAATTAAAGCGTGGGTATATATAACACGAGTGTGTTCTGTATGTATGCTCCGTAGGATATTGTATAAGTTGGTATTTTTCTATCCCAGTCGTGAGTATTATCCCAGATAAAACAATGGGGAATCAGAGGCATGCATCAACTAATCTTTGTTCGTCTTGCTCTGCTTTTGTTTTATTATACGACTTTAGTAAATGTGCACACAGTTATACATAGAACAATATATAATGTTATGTTGTTGAATCAGGAAGTTTGAGCATACAAAATAATAAGTACGTTCGTCATGTGAGACAACAGATATCGACATGCGGTCAATGTATTCCTCCTTTTTTTCCTCACTTGTTTATGCCAGCTGAATTCTAATCCCAGCATATGCAGAAATACACAACAACTAAAAGTTCCTCAACAATATTTTTTCTTCCTTTACATACATCAACCCCTATAAACGCATAGGCCACTTAGCATAATCATACCAGCGAAATTAATTGTACATATGTAGATTAATCAGAGCTATTATATTACAACCTATACAAGGAGAAATGAAATTTGAGATACGCTTAATGTGTGGTTTCTTACGTCTATTCCATTAAATCCATTAGCTTTTATTGTCTCTTTTAATCAAACTCAGAGGCGTCTATTTCTTGGAATTGATTACTTATACAGTTCCAGCCAAGCGTTTGAAGAAGTTCATTCGAAATCTTTTATTTGTAATCAATAGAGGAAAAAGTATGGATAGTTAAATGGATGAGAGTGTTTACACTTCACTTGCATTTAGCAATTCTCATAATAAGAGAGTTAATTTTAGCAATGATATCAGCAGTAGTGGTGTCTCTTGGCGATGCTAGAATTTTTCGAGGCTTGTAATTAAAAGCTATTATCTTGTAACCTAATAAAGGTTGTTCGTCTCTTCATATAGGGAAGTGTACATTACAAATTCTAAAGAGTAGAATATACCGGAAAAATCAAATCAGTTGGATTAAACAATAGTATGAGTGTGAGTCCTTTAATGAGAATAAACAATTTCTTGTGAGAATCATACTACATAAGAATATTTTGACATTATAATAATTATTATGTATATTAGAGAACAACACACAATAGTTTTTCTCTTGTCTATATAAACGCCTGTAATCAATCCTCATTAACTCTTGTCTACAACTCTAATGATCTATATGTAGAGGGGTTGAAGGTTGTGTGTTCAAACACGATCTTTATTTTCAATTCATTCATTGGATTCGTTCATCCGTATTTTCTCACCTTGACCGCACCTTTCTTGCCCCTTAGCAAATATATGTAAATGTATTTCACCCACAACAACACACGTGAAATTTTCACGCCTAAAGTGGAGAGGTTCCCATAGAGCTCAAGAAAATAAGAAATAAAAGGTTCCGTAATATATGTTAATGTGAAGGAGAAAAATAATTCAGAAAATTTCTTTCATAAATTATTGCTATTGCTATGGTAGAAGAAATTGCCCTAGGATTTCATAAATAATCACCATCATCTACATATACCTTCCATTATAAAGGGTCATGCTGGCCATTAGTCTTGAAAAACCCTGTTGAAATTTGGCTGTACACGCATATTATAATGTTAATAATACATTCCCCTTCAAATCTGGGTTAAAATGTCTAATCGTGAGTCTTCAATGTTCTAGAAAAAGGAAGTGATAGTAGAGAGGATTGCCTATGGTTAAAAAAAGAAAGAAAAAAATCCTTTCAAAAAATTCTCTCATAATAAAAGAACCATGTCAATTCCTAATTCTGTCATTGTAAGGCATTGATTTGGCAATTTTCAAGCCTAAATTTTAGATCATTATCAGGGTTATTATTGGTACCTGTGATTGGTTTAAGGGCTATATGTAGTTCTAACACGCTTATTCTTACAATGAGCCAAGAAAAAACCGATTATTGTGTGAAATATTAACTATCCTCAAAGCCGAGTTAAAGGTAGCACTTAGAGCCTAGAAGAATTTAGATGGAACATCAGGCAAAGAATTTTCTACACATTTCTCAACATTAACAGCCATTTGTAAAGGATGACATACGATGATTGAGGGATCAATGTGCATACCTGCAATTTCAGATGATCTAGAAAGATAAAGATAGGGTTGGAAACGAATATGAGAGAGAGAGAGAGAGAGAGGGGTAACTTATATCTTGAGGCAAACCGTGAATTTGTGACGGTGGTTTTACAACTTTATCTAGAATTTACGCGTACAGACATATGGGCATAAAATATATGATATCATTAGAGAATTTTCTTACAGTATTGTATATATACTCAAAAATTGCCAGTATTTATTCCCAAACCGTTAAGAATGCTAAGACAATTATTATTATACTGCTGAAAAATATATACTTTTACTATTTCAAATTTCTTTTACTAATTTTCTACAGAGAAGTCAATAACATTCAATTATGATCGGTAATAATTATTTTTTAATCTCCTCCCCCTCCTCATCAAACATACATACAAGAAAAATCAATCAAAATCTCATTTTATTTATAATTTCCCTTCATTATATGTACCCTACCATATGGTATTTTAGTGCATACATGGGGGCCAATTCCATTAAAGTAATAACAATAATAATAATTACATAAAAAATATTTTCTAATATTTCTTTAAAAATCCGGCTTATCTTCATGTGAATTTATGTGCATGTACCGAACAGAATCTTGTTCACAGTAAAATGTTATCTATCAAAGTATATATATGTACAAAAAAATTACATTACTTTCAAGAATGCCGGCTAATTACTAAAAAAAAAAAAGGAAGAATTTTTCTTGAGATTATGAGCATATATGAAGGATTAAGGTAGAATGCATAAAATCTCTTGCCATAAAACCAACCACGCCTGAAAGTGTAAAAAACATAAAAATGAATGGAAAAAACCAAGGTTTATACATACGATTCAGTGGAGTGAACGTCAAAAAAAATGTCGACTTCTCTTTGTTCTTTCTCGTGTAAAGATAACATTAATGCTAAATAGTAATTTATTTTTAACACCATATCACCATGCACCTTTCTATTATTCAAGATAGATTCGTATTTAAGCCCTTAAGAGCTTTTATTATCAGTCCAATAGTTTTCGCTATTATTGCAATCAGTCAGGTGGTCATTGTGCAATGGCATATACTTTTTCTAAATGGTAGAGCATTGTCAGTGCAGAGGACTCAAGGTACATGCACCTGTGTATAAAAGTTCAAGGTTTATCAGAAAGTGTAATAGCCTCGGTGAAAATGTCAATATATGCATGCATCTGCATGAATGAGGTTGACTTGAACATGTACATAAGCAATTAATATTTTTCCACAGAAGAGGTAATGCATCCATGTAATAAAAGCATACAAGAAGGAGAAAAAAAGCAATTTACAAGGAGATAACGATTAGGGAGAGATGAGAGAGAGAAAAAGTAAGAGGCTCATATTAATCAGTGTTTCTTTTTATGGTATCAACAGGTGTGCGAGGTGATTGGATATAGTGGGGACAGTGCGGGTGAGGAAGAGGAGGAAGATGAAGACATTGACGACCCACAGGATTTGATATCCATCTCAGAGCTCTTAGCAACTAATGCTACCACACCCGCAGAAAAGGAATTACATCAACAAACTATCAAAAATACTAATTTCAATTCCATCAAGACCAATTTACTTGGATATGCTCCCATTGAGATTGGACCCATCGTCGGTTGCACTGGAGGGAAATCAATGGAGAATTCTTCCAAGCCTTTGGTTTCTATTGGAACGTTTGAGTCCCGGAAGGAACCATTAAGAATCCGTAAAATCAATGATATGGACGTAGAAGTGAAGAATGACAAGGAACAAGCTCCTGTAGTAGCGAAAGTTTTCAAAGAAACAAAACTCAATGGGATTTTAAAGAAATCTAATAGCAATAATACGGCTAACGGTTTCTCAGACATTAAAGACACAGCAGTAGGAATGTCTTCGCCAACGATGAACAAATCCCAACAACAACAACGAGTCAACGCTTCTTCCAAGCCTGATAATCTTGTGGTTAATGTAAGTGTAAATACCGCAAATGTGAAGGTTACGCCTGTCAAGAATCTGACTATTGGTGGGAGTGAGGTGAAAATCAACGGGAAGGACGTTATCAGGAATGATGATGGCGTGTCCACCATTGAAGTCAACCCGGAAAAATCCTCGATTAAAATAACCACAGACATTCCTGTTAAAAGCGCCACGTCCATCCATCCAACCATCAATTCAGTGCAAGTGGACAAAGCCACGCCAAACCCAACCATTAGTAGCAATCAGCAGGACAGTCCGGACAATGGACAGACAATCAAGACGAATAGTGAGATGAGCAGCAGTAGTAATAGCAACGGTAGCAATCCCAGCATCGACAATCCTCTCAACAATTTAATTATCCTTAACGGTGGTAATATTGCCAGCAAGAGGACATCCTTCTTGAAGGAAATCATCTCCAATGAACCTGTTACTGTGGTCAGCAGTCAAACAAGCACACTCAGTAGCAATCACAATTTACTTGAGGAGCCCATGTCTCTTTGTCAGGATTCATTGGATGCTACCGTTTTGAACGCCCACAATCTCAAAGCTGATTTGAATATGAAATTGAATCATTTAAGGAGCTACGACATTTTGGAAGATAATAGCAGTGAGTTTGACGATAGTCTAGAAGACTCAGGATTGGATATCAAGTCCAAAACTACTGTTGAAAATTCATCGGAATCTGATGATAACGAGATTGAAAAGTTTGGATCAAGCTCTGACTCAGGGAATGAGAACGATTTTAGTGACAGAATGGAAGTTCCACAACCTGGTCTCTACATTTCGGTGGATGTGGAAGATGGGAAAAGTAATGAGAATACTTCTAAACCTAAATTAAGCCCTGACTCTGTACTTTTTTCGTCTGCTTCGGAAATGTCGAATTCCGGTTCCGCGGAATCCATACCGGAGTGTGTGAATGTTCATGTAATTGGAGCGGCAGTGAAGAGACAAGCTCCGTTACCTCCGGCAACGGCTCCTCCGACAAATCGCTTGTCAGAAGTGTATTCCAATCAGGAAGAAGAGGAAATTGAAGATCAAAATGATATTTATGACGACGTGACGGTTTATCAACAAGAAAGGCAATTACGTCTTGAGCAAGAGCAGGATCAGCATGAGGAGCCAGAGCAACTAGAGCAGCCAGAAGAACAAGAAGAAGAAAGTCTCTATGATGACTGTGTTGCTCTATCATCAAATAATGGAAAGTCTGTGACCGGAAGCTATGATTTCACAAACGGCACGAGAACATTACTTGATACAGATGGTGGGGCAGATTCTGTTGATAGAATCCCTCTGAGACCAAGTGATGGGATCGAATTCATTGGCATCAGGAAAATCGATTCAGAAACGCACTTAAATGCAACTCTTGAAAGTAAACAGAGATCACCATCACCGGAGGGCTCGAAGAAAGAACGATCATCATCAGTGAGTCCCAAAGCAAGGAGAAAAGTCAATCATTTTTTCAGTACTTTAGGCAAGAAAGCTGGCGCGGCTTTCAGCAGTAGTCACAGTCATATGAGTGGGACTGTAGGATTTATGAGAAATAAATCCCCATCCCCAGCTCCCATTGCCACCGTTACAGAATACAAGAGATCTTTATCTCAGGATGAGGTGAGCATGGCCAGAACTCAAGAGATTTACGCAACTCTGACGCCAGCAAGTCTCAAATTGAAAGGATTAGCGCCTGTCCTTCAGAAACTATCGCGGATGGACAATGAAGGGAAAGAAGACTCTCCGAAGGAGAAGATGTTTAAGAAGCATAAAATCATACCATCTATCAAAAAATTGTTCCGTTCTGGAGGAAAAGATAAAGATACCAGTACTGGAGATTATAACGTCAGATCATATGATTTTAAGACTGATTTGAAAGCTTCACCAAGCAATGGGGACTCTTCTTCCAATGCTGCATCTTCCGAGTCCTCCTCCAATCCCCCCTCCTTGGATGACAGCAGTTACGATCGCAACCGCACCATTTCCGCTGGAATGACTGCCAGCAAATACAGACCCGGACCACCTACTACCCGACCGCCCCCACCCCCTCCAAGGGTCCATTCACTGGATTTGCTCAATAGAGTTGGTACAGTTGGACCTAATAGTACCATAGGATCAGTTAAACCCGCCAGACCACCACCACCAGTTCGTTCAAACAGGATTGCTCCAAGTTTCGTATCCGTCTTCGCAAGCCAAGATGATGGTCTTTTTAACGATACGGGCCCACCAAGCAAACCCAAGAGAAAGGCAAGCATGAATGGACATGGCACAATAAGTCATATCCGCAATGATGCAGAGCCCAGCCTGGACATTAACGTTTCCAGTCTGAACTTTGAAACTTTGAGGCTGATTGCTGGTCAAATCCCGGTAAGAGTTTTATATTTGATATGTCTTACATGTATTCTTGCCATCAGTGTTGACACAATAGTTGAAATATGTTTTTGATTTTTTTGTAGGCAAAAATCAAAACCAAGTCATCCCACTTTGTCAAGTTCAGCAACAGTCCAATTAAATGGTCTCACTTCTATCTGGCTGATTTTGAACCAATGGCCGATGGCGACAGTTTCGCTTTCTACTCTGCTCTTTGGGAAAATGTTCCCTGCGTCCTGCTGATACAAGAAGATGTGAACAGCTCGGCTTTCGGCAACCTGGCCTGTGTAGAAGTTGCTGCCACGTTCGTCGACACTGTCCCAATTGACCTCGTACCATGGAATCCTGCTGATTATTCAAATGGTCGCCACGAAGTCAGAGGTAGGTTGATATTAATGCTAGCCTCAAGTTTCACAGCTTTTCTGTGTAATTGCAAACGATTATCAATTTTTTGGGCAGAACTTCTTCAGCTGCCGTATTAAACTTTCCATATGTAATTACTATGTACTATGGTTGTAATGCAAGTATATCTGTTGTATGAAATTACAGTGAACGTGTCCGTTCTGCCGTCGTGCACCATCATGAAAATCTCAGCTTACATCAATTCCCGTTCTTTCTCATCAATGCAAAAATACTTCGCCCTCCTGCAAGCTCTGAACTACTGGGGCCAAGAAGATATGTCGGATTTACTGGTCTTCCAAGGCGGCTCGAAGGACCAGGAAACACCTGCAGATTCAGAACTGGTTTACGTCGTCCCAGTCGACTCACACAAAGCCTTACAAAGATCCTATTCTCACTTGTCAAATAACTTTGAAATACAAATAAAGCAATACTTGCTCCAACCACATGTTTTAAGTGGAGAGGATCGGCAAGTCCTATACCGTCTGATTTCCGGAACCCCTCAAGAAGTTGAATTCCAACTTAAATTGTTCCTTCAAGTCAAGTTATTTGCAAGTCGAATGAAGTCCGAAGAGATGGAAAAATTGAGAAGAACTAAGTCAGAGCGAGTAGTCAATCAATGGATTGAAAGGGAACGTGCCCTTTGCATGAAGGAAGCCATAGAGAGGACAATTCAGCGAGACAATGAACACATCAGTCCCCTGAAGAAAGCTTTTGTTGAGTTCCTCATGATTCCAGACATAAGTGCCAAAACTTTGCTGGATTTAATAGTTGACCTTAGTAACTATTAAGTTATAAATTGTCCATAATTTTGTTATATTCGTGTAAGACGGGAATATTCAACGAGAGAATGTGAACGAATGAGTTATTGATGGAGTTTCCATTTATTATTTTACCTTACAATTTAGATGTAGGATGTTAACAACTATTTACTTGCTGTATCTACACGCTACTATGCACTTACATTGTTTTTTATTCCAAAACGGTTACTACTCTTGGATAAGCCAAGAAATACATTTAGATTTAGCCCGAAGAACATGAAGGTACCAGTTGTTGTTAAACTTTGATGCAATTATTATTTGTAAAACCATATGACTTTATACTAATTTCTAGAGTCACTGAAAGTTAAATTGATAAGCAACTATTGTACTACGTGCGTGGTACGTAAATGTATTTTTCCAGTCAGGTTAAGATAAAGTATAGTTGGGCGACTCAAACGAGTCAAACGCAAAAAATGCATCGCATAACGAATGACATATATAGTGTTGAAGGAATTTTAATCTTAAGCTGACACATTGTGGCTTAACTTAATGAAACATCCATGTACATCGATTTTGACAAACATTTGTCAATAATAGGTATACTTACCTTTTGTAAGATATGACGAAAATATCAATTTGGCCTTGAATATTGTCTAATGAGTAGAAGCCATTTATTGTCTCATTTTAAACGAATAACAATCACAGATGCATGCATAACTTAAAAGTTACACTTACAGGGAAAGAACAATTACTAAAGGGAAATTAACTAGGTTTGAGTGTACTATTGTTTCTTCGATGTAATACCTTCATTTATGACGAAGCAATCAGTGATTAAGCAATTTTTACTTGTGTATTTTTACTTACGTTTAGATTTGTTCTATTACGAATGTAGTAGACTAGCAATGATTGTAATAGCTCGAAATTGAATGATTAAATAATGACTGAAGAGTTTTCATAATAATTGTGACTTATTTAAAGGATGCATGTCACAAGTGCAATTTGCAATGAAAAAGAAACAAATTGACAATGAGAAGTAAAAATGGATCGAAATGCGCAATGCCTTATAAATATAATTTTTCAGAAACATTTATACTTAATTGACGTACACTTAAAAGTAAATTGAGTTCAGCTAAAGATAATAGTTATATTTGTCAAGGTACTGCTTGTAGCTTCATTGTCCAATTTTTTCAATTATTTTGCATTTGAATTACTTGTACCTGCATCTTAAACCGGCTCTAGCAAAATTGGCCCAGTATTTTTTGGACAAACTATTTCTTCCAAATGTTTTATGCAATTATTTGTCATCCATAGATTCGTCCAAAGACATTTTTGTCCAAAGGAATTTCAATGAGCCAAAATACGAAGGAATATTTATCCTAACAGCTTGAAATCGACCTATTTGAATTAAATAGAGTAATAATAATTCATGATGCATGTCTTATAGAAGAATAAGCTAAAAAAAATTTAACTGAATTTTGATTAACACCCCCAATTGAACCAACGAATGAACTAATGATTAGAATGACAAATATTGCATTTCAATTTCTGTATGCGGACTCTGTAAGCTTCGAGGCAAATGAAAAGCAGGATGACTGCAGATTTGACTTTATCAAAAGCGTGACTGTTCAATGGACACTTATGAACTTCTTTCCTATTTTTTAAAAAACCGATGTTTTAAAGCCTCCTTCAAAGTAATTCTTTCCTCTGGATCATAGACCAACATCCGACTGATCAAATGAAAGAGCGATTGAGTAACCGCATCATCCGAATCCATGTAGCTCATTAGTGGACGAAAATTCCTTTGAATGTATTTCCCCAGCCTTGAATTATCATCCCAAATTAAACGCCCAAATGAAAAGTATTTAGTCTTTGTTTTCCGAGCTAAACTGGACGGAATAGGCCCTAAAACTTTCTTCATTATAGCCAGACGCTCCTGACCTTCTAATTTATGGAGTTTGCCATCATAGAAAAGACTAGATCTGGAGTACAGTTCAAAAATAATGCAGCCAACGCTCCAAACATCGCTAGGATGAGACCAACCCAATTCCATGAAAACTTCTGGGGCTCTGTAAATTGGTGTGGTGATCACACGATCATGAACTTCGTCCTCAAAAGTTGCGTTGTTGAAATCAATGATTCGAATTTCCAAAGTTTTCAAATTAGCCATCGTAATATTTTCTGGTTTCAAATCCGTATGAGTTAAATGGCATCGATGCAGAAACTCCACGGAATCACACAATTGGTGAGAAATACGACGAACGTGCTTCATTGGCAATTTATTTTGTAACAAGTCATATAAATATTCATAGAGAGTGGGTCCCAATAACTCAAACGCAATGCAGGTATGGCCATGGTAAGTAAACCAATGGAGCATCTGAGTTGAATATGGCCTGTTTGGATCCTTCTTCGTCAGCTCCTCCAACACCTCAATTTCATGCTCGGCAACATAATCCAGACCCTTTTTTACGATTTTCACTGCAATAATTTCGTCGTTTGCTAAATCAAGGGCTTTTACAGTGTCTGCTGTAACTCCTGAACCTAAATACTCGAGAATTTTGTATCGGCCGAGGAGAACATCGTTCTCTACGAAAATCAAGTTTCCATCTTCCGTGTCTTGGGTAGGTGTACTGCCGACAGCAAATTCTAGAAGCTCAGTAGTGGTCGGGTAGTCAAAGAAGTTTGTTTTTCTATTGCTTCGGTTCCGGTAATTCCAGTTTTTTAAAATGCGGGTCATTGATGACCGAGCTCGAGCATTTCTACTACTGGACGTTTGATCATTACGGTTGCGATACGTCCTGTCCCAGTGGTTATGATTTAAGGGGCATCTAGATCTTCCTCTATGATTTGGGAAGGACAGCTTCTTCATCCTAACGGCATCATTTTATCAGGTAATTTCAAATCTGTGTAATACTTCTATGTAGTGTACGCTAATATTAATAAACCAGTCTATGTAAACACCTGGCTATGTAACAACGAAGTACCCAAATTTGTTGAAAACATTCGATTTCTCTTAAAGTAAGGGCAACTGGGCCCTGAAAAAATTGTGATAATGTGATTTTTATCCTCGCATCGACTTTAAGCTCTTGTGCTTTAAAATCGGTCAAAGGGTTGGAAAGCTATTCCAAAACTTTGTTTTGGAGGATAGGAGTGAGCAAAAAAGTGTATACCTAGATTCTTTTTTAGGCAAGCGAATTTTCAAAAGTTGAAAAAATTTGCAAGTAATAAAAAAACACATATTATTATTATCTTCGTAAAAAATGGAAACATTGTTGCATTGCATGCTTCCCATTTAAATAAAATTTTATTTAAAAAATTAATTATCTACTTTTAATACTAAAATTTAAGTTTTTAAAATTAAAAGCGCAATAATCCGTAATGATTTTACGGTGGTCATAATAATATTCACACGATCAAAGATCAAAGCAAGACTTTCTTGTCCCAGAAAATACATTGTTTAACGCACTTATAACTAAGGATTTTTCCAGGCAGCTAAGTAAGCATTGGAACGAAATTCCATTGCAAACAAAAGGGCTGATTCGTTTGGAAAATTAAATATTTGATTACGGAATAATTACTGCGTAAAATATTATAGTAAAGTATGCTATACAATTATATGTAATTGGTTGAAATAAAAATTCACAATATAATTTAACTTCAAAGTGTTACTGCAGGGAGATCAGTCTTTATGTACTGAAGCAGATATAACACGTTAATAAAGTCGAACTAATTAACTAACAAACGCAAAAACCTGATGTTGTGCCGTATATTATAGATAATTTTGCTTTTTTGAATTGCATCTTGACTGGTTACTATAATTTTGTTTTACCATAAACAATAATGTTTGAGCTTTCACCAGGCCACAAAAATTTGCAAATAAAGTATAAATATTGAATTTTTGGAAATTCTCTTCGGTTATCTAATTTCCGGGCATTGCGCATTGATTAAGACATTAATTTGTGCATTTGGTATAGTTTATAGGTGGGGATATGGGAGTCGGGTTATCGCATATTTATTTTATCCCTAGAATATCATGTTTGATGAATCATAATATTTTTAAATTCATTATTAAATACAATTTTGAATAGTTCATGAAATTGTTCTCATTTGTAATTTCAGTGATGATAATAATTATTAGATTAGGCGTGTCTACAAAAATATTATGTAGTGACGATTTTTATCTTTATCCAGTAGGTTGTGGAAAAAATAATCGTTCTTAATGCATTAAATTTTTGACAAAATTTCAGTTTGGTAAAACAAATTTCGCGAGTTCTACTTAAAAATGCTGGTAATTAAAGCAGTTTGTGGAAAAATTGGAATGCCTTTTCCGGACTCAACTGAAAATTCATCAAAAATTGCCTTTAGAGAGCATATTTTTTGATTGTCCCCTTTTGAAAAATATCACAAATTTTATAGGACCAAAAGCGTAATTTTGAAAAACTAGGACAAATAAACTAAAATTCGTTGTGGAATTTGTTTGCCTGAATAATTTTATTTTGGTCTTTATCAAAATTGTAATTTTTGCTGGATAATGTTTTTTTTTGCTTGAAAAGATTTTCTTTAGTTGAACATTTTTTTGGTTAAAATTATTTTGGGCTAAAAATATTATTTGTAATTTTTTTGGTGAGATTTTTTAAAATAATATGAATATCATATACTAACGCGGTGGACTGAAAGATGTCCATAGCTGACGCCGCCTACGCGAAATCTTCAAATTACGGCGAAGCCTTTATTTTTCAACTCCAAAATTTCCCATGAGCTCAAAATTGCGGTTTACTTCATAATAATATAATCCAAATCATGTCTGGACTCTGATGAGCTTCCTTCCTATTTTTTAAAAAACCTATGTTTTAAAGCCGCCCTCAAAGTAATTCTTTCGTCGGGATCATACACCAACATCCGACTGATCAATTGAAACAGCGCTTGAGTATCCGCATCATCCGAATTCATGTAGTTCATCAGTGGTTGCCAATTCTCTTGAATATATTTACCCACCCTTGAATTGTCATCCCAAATTAAATTCCCAAACGAAAAGTATTTAGTCTTTGTTTTCCGAACTAAATTGCGAGGCATAGTCCCCAAAACTTTCTGCATTAAAGCCAGAAGTTCCTTATCCAGATTTTCGTTGTCGTCGTCTAGTTCTAATAAGAAAAGACGAGATCTGGAATAGATTTCGAAAATGATGCAGCCAACGCTCCAAACATCGCTTGGATGAGACCAACCCAATTTCAAGATAACTTCTGGGGCTCTGTAAATTGGTGTTGTGATCACAGTGTCATGATCTTCGTCCTCAAAAGTTGCGTTGTTGAAATCAATGATTCGAATTTCCAAAGTTTCCAAATTGGCCATCGTAATATTTTCTGGTTTCAAATCCGTATGAGTTAAGTGGCATCGATGCAAAAACTCCACGGAATCACACAATTGATGAGAAATATGACGAACGTGATTCATTGGCAATTTGGTTTTTAGCACTTCAAACAAATAATCATAGAGAGTGGGTCCCAATAACTCAAACGCAATGCAGGTATGGTCATGGTAAGTAAACCAATGGAGCATCTGAGCTGAAAATCGCCTTTTCCGATCCCTCTTCGTCAGCGTCTCCAACACTTCAATTTCATGCTTGGCCGCATAATCCAAACCCTTTTTTAAGATTTTCAGTGCAATAATTTTACCATTTGTTAAATCATGCGTTTTTACTGTGTCTGCTGTAACTCCTGAACCTAAAGACTCGAGAATTTTGTATCGGCCGAGGAGAACATCGTTCTTTTTGAAAATCAGGTTCCCATCTTCCGTGTTTCGGGTAGGTGTACTGCCGACTTCAAATTGCAGAAGCGTGGTAGTCGGAAAGTCAAAGAAGATTGTTTTTCTATTGTTGCGGTTATTATTTGATTTTTTTAAAATGCCGGACTTTGATGACCAGCTCCGCTGAACTCGAGTGTTTCTACTACTGGACATGGACGTGCGATCATTACGGTTGCGATACGTGCGCTGGTCCCAGGGGTTATGACTTAACGAGCTATGAGATCTTCCTCTATGATTTGTGAGGGACGGCTTTTTCGTTCTACCGCGTGACATCATTTATAGGGAAAATTCCATTCTGTGTATTTAACTATTTGTACGCTTATAGTAAACCATTACAGTTTTTACAGTAATAAAATATGGCATATTAATTTTAGACTTAAGTCAAGCCAGCCATGAGTAATTAGTATTAATCAATTCCGAGTGGCTCGATTTCTAGCATCATCAATCATTATCTTTGTTTATCAAACTCACAAAACTGCATCGTCTGGGATAGATGGCATTGTAGTGCATTAGTGATCAATTATACAACAATACAAGTAGTTGAGGCAAAAAATTTAATGCTGTACGAAGATCGCGCACAGCAAAATAAGAATAACATTATTATTACGAAATAATTGATTTGAAAAAAAGCTAAGCAATAAATCTTCGAAAAAAGAAAAACAATCCTAAATAATTGAAAAAATTATTTGTTTTTATATTTTCAATGATTAAAAAAGAGTCACTTCGTAATCACTTTTTGCAATGCGTGCGTACGATTTAGTTAAAATATAGAAATACTGTTTAAGGGTACTAGCCCTGGAGGTCCAATCATGTTGCAAGGGAGTTCATACATAATAAAATTAATAAAGCGATTTTTTGCAGATTCTTGTCAAAATCGCTCCGGGGGAACACCTTAAAAAATGCCCAATGCTTTTTAAATGGTGACCATGTAGCAACTACCCGAGCAAAAATTTTGATGTGGGATCCCATGGTTTAGCCAAAAGTTGGGAAAATATACTTTCCCAACTTCCCCCCCCCCCCTAGGGGATCCCATGTGATCTCATAAGTCAAGCAGTCCCATGATATTTTTAGCAGAAAAATCTTATGGGATTGCTCAGGTTATATCCGACATTTGGGATAGCGCTGCTAAGTTTTCTTATGGGGTTCTATGGGATCTCACATGTTGGGGCTCCATGAGATTTATAACTGGAAAATCTTATGGGATACTTTGTCATATCCAACACATGGGATAGCGCTGCTGAGTATTCTTATGGGACTCTATGGGATCTCTTAAGTTGATGCTCCATAAGATTTGTATCCGGAAAATCTTATAATATTGTGTATCCCTATTCAACATATGGGAATGGGCTGCTTGTGAGTTCCCAAGTGATTGGGAGTCTTACTTTCCTGTGTGAATTAACTTAATGTAATCCTATGTGACAACAGTTGCTCATGCGCATGGACTTCCTTGCCTTGCCTTTATAATGCACTAGACATTAACGCATCCGCGATGCGGTTGGGAATCTCTTCTTGATTATGCCTCCTCCCATGAATTGGCAGCATAATTCTGTAAAGCCATGCACTTACACTGCCGATCTAACCTAACCTAACCAAATTACATATGTATGAGAGGAAGAATTGACACGAGGGTTATCTTATACATATGTAAATACTTCCTCCCGTACGCCATTTCTCCCTCACTCCAGCCACCAGTCACGTGACTGTTGTGAGTCCTTCAAAAATTCAGCTGTTTTAGTGTAATTTAAATTATTTCATTAGACCCAAAGCCCCAATTTCTGCATCCAACCTCTTCTTTAGTCACAAATGTTCATCCTAGATCTACATATATACCAAATAATTTTATTAGTGATCATTTCCGCCTAATGAATTCCGTGCTGAATAAAAACTAAAAGTTCCATGTTTTAAAAAAATACTTAAAATAAAATATTTTAATTTCTTTCGAATTATTTCAATAAATT
>JAQFXU010001816.1:0-25224 GCA_034693705.1 Spatulosminthurus flaviceps | reverse complement strand
AATTTTCTATCTATATAGCTATGACCTATTTGTACAGGTCATTTTTGCGGTCGCGCGAATGTGCGGGTAGGTATTTTATACAACATGTGTCTACGGTGCATAGTAAATTTAGACTCTTACTTGAAAGAGACATAATATGCTTGAGTATACTACGCTATATATTACTCTGTACGCATATCTCTGTATTCAGTCTACATATTTATGACATATTTATCATTTGAATACATATCTTGTGCCATAGCATTGGTTAAAGAAGTACATACATGGGATAGGTTACTAGAAGAGGATTTTACCCACCTGAATGTGAGCATTAGTATGAAGCTGTTGAGAAAACTGTATAGGACGGTTTGTATGGGAGAAGGAAGGAATTGGAGAAAAGTGTGGGTACTACTGTATGTACCTCTACTTATATGATGCTAGAGGTTATCTCACTAGATATTTTGGCTGCCGAAGATCAAGATTCCGAAGCCTACGCACAATCATCTTGTGACTCCTTTCTTGTTGGTGCATACTCCGGTTTTGATATAGATTACAATTAATTCCACTACGTAATTTCCAGTTCCCAGTAACCCCTCACTTATTCTCTTATACAGTTGCTTCATTGTCTCGTCTGTGTTTCAACCACTCTCTCTCTCTCTCTCTCTCTCTCTCTCTCTGTGTAGGTTAGTGCGGGAAGTTGACTCAATGAAGGATTTTTTTTCAAAGACAGACCTTGACTTTGACTGCATGATTGTTGGTATGGCTGGTAATTATTATGTGTGTGGAGTAGTGGATGAGGATCCCTACACTCCAGGACGATTGGGCAAGATTGTTTCCTATCCTGTAGCATGTGGATTTTTGCAACATTTTAATGGATGTTTGTCTCCCTTTCCTTGTATACTAATAAGCACTTGGTCTGATTTAAGTGAGGCAATAATTATGGATAGTATAATTGTGGTAGCATAGGGGTGTATTTTGAATGCATAATTGAGGGGTATTTTCCTATTTCCTACATGTAAGAGCCCAGAGCCCGTGTATGCTTACATGGAAATTATATGATGCGATAACAATTCCATGTTTATCTTTTATGTTGTTTCCATTCACAACTTTTTCAATGTAATTTGCTACACGTTGATAGTGAAGGTACTATAAATTTTTTAATGCTGGTAGGAAAATATATACGTAGGTCAGTTTTATGAGCAGGGACTGGTACATGCTAAGTAAGAATTGTGGTTGGGCGGTACTCCTGGTGGCCTTCGATTTTAAAGCAATTGTAGAAAAGATGTGGAAGTTTGTGAATTTATTATTTCATTATTATAATATTATATTATCTGCCAACATTTTAAGGGTTTGTTCAAGTTGGATATACATTATAGAGGAACGTGTGCGCTTACAAAATAGGTGTCTATTATTGAATGTACGTGTAGAGTTCGTGGGTACTCACTTCCTCTCATCCGGACCCTATCATTGTGAGATGAAGCTATACACGTGCTGGTATGAAAAGGAAATTTTAGAGAGGCTGAGACAAAGAAAGGGGGAAGAAGTTTTCTCATTACTCAACTCATATATACGCTAATGTTGGTAGTATTTTATTGGTCTTGTCAATGAATCACATGTGCGTAAGTGCGTGAGTCTCTTTAATTTGGTTATATATGGGAACCTCTTTATTTTATCAGTGTTTGCATGGATAGGAAGAACTGTAGAAGAGTTAAAAGTCCGAAGAGTTTTTTTTCCTTTTATACCTTCACAGTAGTATTTCCACTAGAAGCTTTCTTTTTCCCTTGTTGTTCATCATTTACAATGGATTTTGAGCTCCTATAATTACATTACTCACTCTAGGGTCACTATACCAACTGTCAAAATATGCTGATAGATTAAGCTCTTCCACGGATTTATGACCGATTAGCTGGATTTTATGACTTGAATGAGGGCTCCTTTGGAATAAGCAGGAGTCAGTAGGATTCTTTCTGGTAATTGCTATGTGTCTCCACTTCAGTACCCGGGACTCCTTGTAATCATGTTAGTTGACGTATTCTTTATTGTTATTCCTTTTTCAACCATTTCAAGGGAATGGGGAAAAGGAAGGGTGGAGTTTCACTTCAGGGTTTCAGCGGTTCTCACTTTCTGCCTTTGGTCTCTTAAATTCTTACAGAATCCCTCTAAAATATGACTCTGTAGAATAAAGGACTTATTACGAGTGTGTGTGAACATGTAAGAGCATGTTGAAAAAATTAGCTGCATGAGTATGTGTATGGATACATGGGAGTGGTATGTACTAACAACAAAGATTGGGCATGAGAAAGTGTCTAATGCTTGTAATAACTGAAGCAGGGAAGATGCAGGTGAATGGCAAAATTTGTCCCTACATATATTTTGAACGTATGTATACTTATTGTGTAGAGCTTAATAATAGTTGCAGGTGGATGATGTTGCGGTAGAAATACAAAAAAAAATGAAGGTTACATACGCACAACAATTATGAGTGCGAATTGCTGCCATCCCTGAAGTGTTGGAAAATTGCACGTGTGTGGATTTGGTTACTATAGAATTTTAGTTGTATGATGTGATGATGATGGTGAGGAAATTATAGATGGTATTTTAAATATCCTGGTATTCACCATCAACACGTGTATAATTGCCAATTTTTGATTCAATTCCCATGGGATGATTAGACGGAGGAAAATGATGTTTTTATGTGTTTACCTTATGCGGGTATGCAGACTTGTTCACGTATGTACAGTCACTCGGGCATACAAATTTAATGCCATGAAGTCTGGTGTAGTATCTATGTAGGAGTGCCTCGGAATTAATCATTCGAATTTCATGGGAAGAGGCTGAGATAAACTTAAGTATTTTTGCCAGTGCGAAAGAAACGTAGAACATCTCCACCTATTAAAATATGACTAATTAATTTACCTTCAATTCAGCTATTTTTGACCTTACTTACAGACTAACTCAATTACAATGGTCAGAAATGGTTAGCTTTACTTATTACTCAATTATATTCAATATTTCATAATAAGTGGAAGGTTGGTGGTTTTTTGTAAGGCTGGATTGCAAAATCTGTTGACAATATGTACGGGAAGGAGTTCGGCTGCTACTTTCTGTGGGGAGGGAAAAAATCTACTTTTGAAGAGTTTTTGTATCTACTTGAACCTGAATCTTGCAACACTTTTCGAACGTAAAAACGAGACACAAGTTTATATAATCTGGAGTATGTTTTAAAATGACTTTTCATCTGATTTGTTGAGTCAGCTCAGTTTAAGTTGTGACATAGTTTAGACGTTAGAAAATTTGTATTGTTCAATAATTTTGAGATACAGTTTACAATGTAAAGACGAGGTTTTTGAAATCGATGAGCCTATAACCTTCCTTCCTTGTTTCTTTACCGTAATTGAGTGGAGTATCTGCCCTTCTGCACCGAAGATTAATGTAATGGGCTGTGGATCTTGCTTGGCCCGTACATGACATGTGAGAGAGAGTCTTATGTTCATAGTATGGGGATCAAGATACATAATATTATTATGTTTCATAGTTCGTGGTAATAGTTGGAGGGATATTAAAATGGGTTGGTGGAAAAATCCTGGGAATTTCTTTGTGGAGAACAGTGGATATACTGATAGTAAATGACACGACGATGATGATGTTGAAGATGATGATGATAGAGCATGGTACATGTCTAGACAGTGGAGGACATGGAACGTTGGACATAGACGGATCATAGTTTTTTGAAATCATTCTTCTGCTCGCTGCACATTCTAATGTAAATGGTATTGAGGTGAGAATATAATATGTATTCTAATTGGTTTTTATGGGTTCAAAAAAATTGAGGCCTTTTAGAGTTGTGCAAATTTTATATGTTTACTCTTCCATTGTGTGAGAGGGAGAGAGAGAGAGAGAGAGAGAGAGAAGGTTTCCATGAGGATTTCTGTTGTTTGTTAGTGCCTCAGTCGTACTTTTGTGAAAGCTAAAAAAAGGTTTTGGTTATGGAAATTTCTGTGCAGGATTCATTCACTCAAGTGCTTATATGGATTAAGCTAAGAATTTCTGTGTACATACAAATGGAGAGGTGTCTGACAGTAGTCTGACTATTTGGTGTGCATAACTAATGGGGACACATTTTCAATAGAGGAACAAGGTGATGGAATTTTACGTGGCTTTTTTAGTTCAGCTGGGGGAGTTGTGGATGGATTGAAGGATATTTTTTAATGTAGGTATGTTTTCAATGTAGAAAACTTGCGTTGTAGACTTTTTGCCCGTTTTTTGTTGATGTTACATACATATATCATGTAATATCATGTATTATGATGCGTTCGATGGGTACATTTATGTATGGCCCATGTGGAACTCCATTGGGAGGACGGAGGACCTGGGTAGGTTTTATAATATAAGTCGGTATGAAAAATCCCATTAGGGTACATGTGTAAATGATGGAAGATCTCACATGACTGTGTGAGTAATAATTCTGTGTGTGTATACATAATTATAATTATATATTTATGTATAATTATTTACAACAAATGACTTTGACTTGGTAGTAGTTGGCAGACAATAAAAGCCCATAGGTTGGAAGGCCGTCGACATGTGTTTCAAGCCTCATGACGATGGTACCATTTCTTATTCTTGATGCATTTTTTTTAGTTTTAGCATTGTTCGAAGTCCTCTCACGTTCCTATCACGCTGCATATAATAACCTCTATGCATTCATTTTGTTATGTGCAAGGAGTTCCTTTGTGCCAAAAGAAAGACGTAGCTTTGAGGCCTTTTTTTGGAAATGAGAATTTGCAATGTGCATTCACATGTCCTCATTTTTTACACTAATGGTTATGTAGCAGGCGAGGAAGGAGAAGAGGACGTGGAGCGAGGTTATTCCTTGAAGGATAGGTCCGGGACTATTTCCTATATACTCTCTGTATCGAAATTTCTACATGTTTTTCCTATCGTCTAACCGGCAAAGTAACTACATATGGCCTCGTGCTCACAAATTCATGTGTACAGGCTCTCCGAAATTTTCTTGTTCAATATTTGAACAATTCAATGTACAGCAAATATACGCCGTACCAGTTTCTCAAAATATAGCAAATGCTGTAATTTTCTAAAGCTGGCTTCGTCATCAAAGGCATCCATTCGGGACTTCATTCGTGGATGACAATTGGTGGACGCCTCCGAATTACTAAAAATAAAGTAGTTCTATACCGTCTTACCCGGAATTTTTACCTCAATCACTTTTTTTTAGATTAAACGTTAACACTAATTGGTTAACTACGAAGTGACAGGGAGATGAATTTCCAAATATACTATAAAATGATCCGAATTTCATCCAAGAATTCAGAAACCCGTAATTTTTTTCAATAGTAAGAGCTTGTACTTCCGGAATGGTAATCAGTAATGAGTTTTATTAAATAATTTGAAAGTATTGAAAAAGGGAGGAAAAACTGGCGGTACCCTGTAGTGAAATGATGGTGCTAATAGCTGTGTGTATGCATTCAATGTAGACAATGGTAAATGAGTAAAGTTCTATATAGAGCGGTTTGCTATTCCAATACGTGTGAATAGTAAATGTGTGCTTGCAGTTCGTAGGAAGGAGGAAAATATGTTCATTAGCTTTTTATGAAATGATGTTTATTACTATTGTGCTAAATGCTCGTAAATAACATGTACGAGAGGAAATATTTGAAGGGAAATCAAATCACTCAAACTCACCAGCTTCCGCGACACATGAGTGTGTAAACTTGCCTTGTGTTTGTGTGTAGACTGATTGGCTTCTACAGACTTCACAAGGGTAATCACTCAGTTACTTGCAATTTATCATGGATTTTTTCTCACTTGTGTAATTCTTTGGCACTCGATGTATACTTTACATTTGCGTGAGCTTTCGTATTTTCAAGGAACGTTTCTATATGTTGCTCAGATGTATCTATTATTTTAACTCCCTGAAGTACAGATAGTAGGATTTTACCGAAAATAGTTCACAATCCATCCTTTCTGCAACGTGTTCTATTTGAAGAAACTTAGTTACGGCATGTAATAATTATTATGTTGTAGTAGTAATGCTTGCTTGATACCTATAAAAAGTTTCAGGGTTTACCAAATGCTGAATAGGACCCAGGAAGGAGGCTGAAAAGGTTGAAGTCCATGTAGACTTGTAGTTGAGAGGTCGCGTTGAAGAGTGGGTCATCTGTCTGTGTAAAACTTCATGCTCCTGTCTGTCTATTCTTCTCGGGTAATTGGCATTCGTTCCGGTGATTTCCATATGGAGATATCGAGATTACTCAGGCTTTTAGTATTCCTTACCTCCTACTGCTTAGCTATTACATACTTGCTTACGTAGCATAAGTGGTGCTGGTAGTCAGGAAAAGGGTATCTATAGTTGAGCTAAAGACTACGAAGGTAATTATATCCGTAGGGAAAAGTAAGATGAAACATTTACTATATGGTAAGAAATTTTATGAGAGTGATTCGTGTGAAGGCGACAGTATATAATAGCCAAATTGTACTAATTTATGCACATATCCGCTCAAAAGTGTGTAAATAATGCCTAAACCATGGAAAATGACAGCAGGTAGAAAGAAGGCATGACCCGTAAGGAATATTACTTTTGCTAAGTCAGTCTGTGCTCCGAAGGAGCTCTAAGTCGGACCTGAGCCCACAACAGATACAAGGGAAAGAAAGTATACTTATACAAAGAATTGAGTGATTATGGATGGACATTAAATGAGTGTAATCATGTCTTTGGAAATGTATTCAAAGCAAAACAATGTAGTTGACGTATTAAACTACTTGTAATAGTTTTATCACTTGATTTGGTTGTTGGGTGATGAGGCACGAAAATCTTTGTGATTAAGAGGTGTGAAGTCTATTTTTTCTCCTTGTGGGAGCGAGCAGGGAGTGTGAAAGGCGTCTGGGAAATGGTACATATGTTACAAGGTATGGACTGCCTTTGGCTTTGGCCCACGTATGTATACGCACGTGTTTACATAAGTGATACTCTTAGGATTTATTGGGCTTTACCCTTATATTGCCCCTCGGTGTAGCTACAAGTGTACACGCTGTGTACTCTATGAACCCACGTGGAATGTCATGTGAAAGAAAGCTGAAGCTGCCCAATTTTTTTGTCCGTCTACATTTTAATGATGTCGTAAAAATAAACACAATCTGTTCATAGTGATTGACTGACTGACTGATAACAGAAGTCAAGTGCAAAGCTTGTGCAGTAGTAAAAGTGTGTAATTACATTGTAGGATTTTTCTATGGCCCAGAGAAAAAAAAAATTGTAGTAAAAAATAAACAAAGCTGTTTTCTATCTTTGGAAGACCATTTGCTTTCCATACTACAACTACACTATAGTGTAGTCCTGGGGACACGTTACTGTCAATAGAATGATTTCGTAGAAAATTTAAGTGTGTGAGTACATCATACACACATATCTGCGTATGAAGTAAGTGGAAGCACTGATGGATGTGTGTGTGTGTGTGTATGAAGAATGCCATCGGCCTCGAAAGAATTTTACTACGCAGAAAAACCTTGCACTAACGATGTAACAATGAAAAGAAAACGAAAAAAGGAACCCCGTCCTGACTTTCCTTCATTCATTCATTTTTTTCCTCTCTCCTTCCCTTTCTATTACCTCAAACACATGCTCCTCTTATATTATGAGTTGTAAATTTGTTAAGGACGTGAACGTGTGTTCCTGTTGCCGGGATCTTGCTGTCGTAAACTGATTTTTTTCACACTAGTTTTGCCTATACATGGCAATTGTAACTTTTGATACTTACAAGGTATTATAGAAGGAACTATTTGGTACAGGTAGGTCTAACTTATTTTGCGTACTGTGTACGGGCGTACTGTATACAAGTACAATGTAAGTACATTTGCCGTTCATTGCTGAAAGTTTGTAACAAGAGAACTTGTAGAATGTATGGGCAAGCATAGTTGTGTGGCGTATATTAGTAGATATATTCATAGTATATAGTACTAAAGGGGAACAAATTATTTGTCTGCACCTCCATCCGCTGATATTGAGAATGAAATAGTCGTTTATTCTATCCTCCCATTTTTTTCACTGGGACTTAAACTTACATGGGTATATGATCTACTGCTGGGTTATATGATCTCATAGGGAGTCTTTAGCCTCAACTGGATTTTAGTTTTGCTCATCGAGGATTATGTATTACAAATAAGAGGAGAAAACAAGAAGCACTTGTTTTTTAAATTATTTTGTATGCATGTGAGCAGACTGTTAGTTGGAGATACGTCGGAACTTTTACAATTCAGAGATGATGAAAGTCTGTGTAAAGCTTGAGACGAGTGAAATACCTGGGATGTGTGGTTGAAGAAGGTATAGGTATCTCTATGTATAAAAATGTATTGGACTAACCGGTGTTGTAACTTGTGTGGCTGCATTAAGGTAGAAGATTTGGTTGATAGGAATTGAGTGTAATAATAATTATTGTTGAAACAACCTTGGGTTTGGAAAAAATGGTGAGAATTTTGGGTATTTCTTTTTCGAGACGAGTATTTTAGGGCTAGGCTAGACTGCTACAGGAGGTTTAAAGTTGGAGTGATGGATCGTAGATGAGGTAATTGAGTAGTAAGGGAGAAAAAAACGGGTTGCTCTTTTATATATGTTTGGAGTAATTATTTTCATGGGAAGAACAATGCGAGGCCAGTTAACATTTTAATGACAAAGTCTGTATGAAGCGGTGAATTGTGTATTTATAGGAGGTAGCTGCTGGCTAACGATGAATCGGAACGGGCTGTGTTCAGCCCTTCTCAAGACGGGTGCGACCAAGGAAGAATGTTGTAATGGTAATAATGAGTCCTTCTCCAATTCCGCCTCAGTATCTTGGAGTGAGGGAGAGTTGAGTCCAAGCTCCGTCTTCTACATGCATGTCCAGGGTGGAGTCCCTTGTTCCAGATGCAGAGGTGAACACACATTTATTCTTATTTATGGATGTCTTTCAATTAGTTAAATTGGACGCGTCTAGTAAAATCTATGATGTTGGTTCCTTGAGTACTACATGGAAGTTAGTGTATAAAAGCTGAAACGTTTGTCAGTGGTTGTGTTATCAATAATTTGAATCTTTTTTATTTATAGTGATTAGTGCTTGTCATTTGAGAATTTGAAATAATTGTCAGTGGATGGAAATTACGATTTTTTTCAGAAACTTGTGAGGGTGTGAAGTGCGGGGCGAATCAGAAATGTGTTCTCAGGAATGGTGTGCCGAAGTGTGTTTGCTCTCCAAACTGTGCAGCTTTTCGACTCCAGAGAGGGAAGGGACACCATAAAGGGCCGGTCTGTGGGTCAGATGGAAGAACGTACAAGTCTACTTGCCGGCTCTTGAAACGCTCCTGTCGGAGAAAAGTCAATTTGACCATCTCTTACTATGGATCTTGCAAACGTAAGTTCGTTGGAAGTGTATGATCCATTTGTTTCGTACTGCTTATATTTACTTGGTATAGATTGCTGATGTATGTGAGAGGTGATAGATTTGTTATTATTTTCAGTCTCCTGCTCTAAACTGACTTGTCCATCAAAAAAGCGTTGTTTGCTGGACCAGAATATGATTCCTCATTGTGTGAATTGTTCACAGAGGAAGTGTAGCAGCGACAGTGGTAACAGTAACAGTACTGTGGGAATGAAGGGAACGCTGTCAAAGGCTGTATGTGGATCAGATGGATTGACTTATGCAAGTATGTGTAATTTGAGGCAAGCAGCTTGCCAACGAGGCAAAGCAATTCCTGTGGCGTACAAAGGCCCTTGTAAAAGTAAGCGGTTATGGAAATTCCTGTAGTAGGTAAATGTAATTTATTTGAACAACAACAACAACACATATTTCTTTTACAACAGCATGTTCTTGGGTAATTTATGGGTTCGAGAGTATTTGAGAAACATATATTGGTTGGAATATAATGAGCTTTTTCATTCTTGTAAGTGAAGTTGAAGAATTTGCAAACTTGATCGGTATTTTGTCGAGTGGCAGTTATTTAAAAACGACCTCTCTCTCTCTTTCTTTCTCTCTAAGTTCGGTCCGAACGACGAACGACTGTGTAACATAGGAGATGTAGTGTGGACTCTATTGTGGAAGTTTTTACACATAGGAAAGAGAGATGTGTAGAAAGGAAATTTTTCTTAATGTTTGTAACCTATACAGATAAGAATATGTGATGATACATTGTTTGAGCGTGTTTGCTTTAAAAAAGTAAGTAGAGATTGTATGGTCTGTAAAATGTTTCAAGTTAGAATGATTCTTCTGCAATAGCATGTCGACCCTCAACTTGTTCTTGAAGGCCGTTCTTTTCACGCACACGAGAATTTCTTTGAAAGGTATACATACGGCTCTTTGACTCGCTATACAATAGTTTTTGAATGGGCGAATAGAGTTAGAAGGCAAATGCGACAAGTTCTTGTGTGTATATGTGTGTACGATGCTCATTTCTCAGTCATTTGTTTTCTGTTATCATTTTCCCCATCTTGGGTTCCCTGTCTCTCTTTGTCTCTTGTATGTACTCATTCACATTTGTTTTTGTATATGTCACCTTTGGAATCTCATTTTCTTCCTAATGACAATTATTGCACCGTATCACAAAAAGGTAGGTCCTAGGACCTTGGCTCATCATTACTGTAGATCGAGTTCTTCATTTGAAACTATTATATTTGAAGACTTTATTATGCTTAAATTATGTTAAGGTTGAATATGAATATATTAGTGGAGTGTGGAGTTAATGGTTGCCATTAATATGCGTAATTGTGTTGATTTATGTTCTTAGAATTAGTGGCATTCCCAAGTAGCTGTGTATTTATTTTGGCGTGTTTTTATAATTGTAGAGAGAGCAACCTGCAACTCAATCCAGTGTTCCGAGGGTCAGTCATGTTTGCTGGAGTTGGGTTCAAGGAAACCGAGATGTGTCACTTGTTCAAAACCGAAGTGGTGTCGGAAGTCAAGGAATAAAAGCATTGTGGGACCGCTGTGTGCTACCAATGGGCAGACGTACAGTAATTGGTGTGAACTTAATGAAGATTCGTGCTCTACTGGAATGGCTTTGGATACCAAACATTTTGGGAGATGTAAAAGGGATAAATAGAGAAGAATATTTGGGACTTGCAGTTATTTTTTGATAGTTCTGTTGTCGTTATGTAAAATCACACGATGCAAGGTATACTTTAATGTAGATTTAAAAAGAATGTAATCAATGTATGTGTAATTTATACGATATATGGTGATAATTCAATTTTTAATTTTTGTAGAAAAATATTTTGAATGTTATATTCCGGCAGGTTGCCACACTTTCTAAACAATGGATACTATTATATTAATTACTATTCGCGGCAATTACTGTTACTTGATTGAGAATGATTTCGAGGAAATTATTATTGCTCACTTTCCCAGTGCGATATTTTGGGCTTAAGATTGATTAATTAAAATAAGTATTTTGCTGCGTATTTAATTTTTCATTGAATTTTACTAGAAGTGTTGATATTTTGGGTTGGAATTTTGCACCAAATCGTAGTTAAATGTTGCTCGGATGAAAAATGTAGTTTTAAAATGTTTGCTACAAAACTACAGTTTTGTAGTACGTAGTTTTATTAGCCACTGTAGCCATTGTCAGATGTTGGAGACGTCGTCGTGTGATAGCTTCGTGTGTAGGCTAGATGTAATTTTGTAGTGTAAAGTGTAATATTAACAGCACGATTAATTTGTTATGTTGTTTTACATAATTCACTTAAATGTTTTGTAAATGTAAGCAAAACTTATTAATAGCGGGTTCAGTAATACTAATATTAGTAATATTTATGCATAGTTATTATATTATTATTGTATTATTTAAAAATTATTTTGTTCTTCCACTAAAAATGTTTATTGGAGGAGTTGTATTCGCGTTAGAAAGTCAACATGTTGAACGTATTTGTTTACACTCTGAGGAAAGAAGCAGAGACTGATTTTTTTGTTTTTAAGACCACAGTATTCTCATTGTATCTATAAATACATATATTGTTGAAAGAAGATTGCATCAAAGTTTATCCATGTGTAGAAAATTGTTCTATGAATAAAATAATTTTAAAGAGTAGAAGATGAAATTTAATGCGAGTTTTTAATCCCAAATCAGGATTTAGTGACCAAAGTGTTCCTCCAACGATTTGGTTAAATATTGAAAATGTAAACGTCGATGATGTGAACATAATTTTGCACGTATTTTTGAAAACGTAGGTGAAGTAAGAAGCAACTGTTGGCGAACTCACCAAGTATTATTTAATTTTTGCGTAATACTTTTACAATAATTATTATTGTTAGACAGTTTCATGTAGCAAAAATTACATTGATTACATCATGTGAAGCCCATTGTATTCTAACATGTCAAGGGTTCATATCTAAACTCTAGAATTCTAAACTACCGACAGGTGGAAATAATGTTTTCAGAAACACAAGTCCTTGCAGGTGAGAATCTATTACGAACACAATCTGAAAGGCGCGTCCAATTATAGGAGATAATCTCAATTTTGTAATAAATAACTACAGTTATCTAAAATATGCTTACTGATTGAATCACAATGGAATACGGAATACATATTAAAACAATATACTTCACAGCTGAGCTGCATTAACAGAAAATCTTAAAATCCCCTCGACCCGGTTAAGCTACTAAAATCTACACAGTATAACTAATTTGTCAATAAGTTACCAAACATAATCCATAAAAGTTGTATTTAAAAACCCTGGTCAATTTCAAGCTTATGTGATGAAACGAGCAGTATTGAAATAACGTCACAATGACTGCTGATAGAAAAGGACACTATTACAGCTTCGAACAGTTTCACTTATATACTATATCCATATCTGTTTTCCATTTGTGGATGTTTCAGCACTTTATTTCGCCCTTCAATTTCCACAGTTTCATAGATCCAACGACGATTAGTTCTGGAACCAAAACAATATTGCTCGTTTTTCATTAAGACTAGTACGCAGCAGATAAAATTATTTGCTGTAAAAAGTGTGCCGAGGTACATAATATTAATTATTATCGCTCTACTTTTTCATTTCGATGAACGAAAAACGAAACAACTGCAGCAATAAAATAAATATTCTATATACCCTTCAATTATCAATTACCTGCACTCATGTCCACACCGAGTGTCAGCACATAATTTGCACGGATAATGACATCCTGGACATTTGGGTTCCAAACAGTCACAAATATCAAATTCATCCGCATTTATAACCGGTCGACCGTCTGGGTAGAAGTTTCGCCTCCTTTTTCACATACAATTAAAAAAGTCATTCATTTCTCACACAAGTAAACATACTCTCCTCTCATCCACCACTACTATTATTATCTATTTTTGCAATAATGATTTATCCGCCCTTCCTTTCTAAACAAAACTTGATCAATGAAAACAATGAATTTAATTGGTACGCAAGAACTCTCATATAAATTATTCTCCTCGAAAAGGTTAAAAACATTGGGTGCCCATCCATTAACATTTATCATATCGTCGGGTGAAGTCCAAAAGGCGCTATATGCAAAAATCACTTATACGGGATTTAACATGCACTACCATGCTTAAGCGATTTCTGCATATAGCGCCTTTTGGACTTTACCAGACGATATGCTGCGAGGAGAAAAGAGGTTAACATGGAAAAAATGGAAGTATCCGTTTTCCTGAGGTACTCCGTGGACAGCCCCCCCCCCACCACGCTATAACTGCCAGCATTTGTTACTCTATACTCCACTACACTTGCTCCTATGTTAAACATGTAACACTTTTCCATAATTTTATGGTTGCTTCCATTCTTCAGCAAAGCCAATTGTGCAGGTTCCTGCCGACCGCCCTAAATCCTGTCCACCTTTCAATTTTTTCCATGTTTTGGCTCGCCTCGTCCAGTATTTCAGGGTTTGCTAAATGGATGGGCAACGTATGTTTAAAACCAGCTGCCATGTCCCACTAAATAAAGGATCCACTCACTTATTCTTCTTCTGTTTCCGAAGGGAATTGTCCGGGTCGAAGTCAGCCATGAATTTCATCTCGTCATTTAAAGTCGCTTCCCTCTGGAATACAGAAATATGCACAAAAAAATTAAAACCCCAGGCTGAAATATTACTAGAATTTGTAAAAAAATTATTATTATTTAGGTGCCTCATCATATACAGTTAATTCTCTAGATCTAAAAAATAAGGAAAAAAATTAAATTCTACTGATTGAATAGGACTTCTGGATGCAGAATCAAACTTCCTCGTCAAGCTTAAATTTTACCTTCGAAGTCATCCAGGACTTCTTGTTTGCATGATACTCCACTGGAAGCGAGCTACGAGATTTAATCCTAGCAAAACACCGAGGATTCAACGATTTTCCAATAACAAGCGGCTTAATCTTTTCTGTCCCACTTTTGTTGCAGCATAATAAAACTGAAACGTGCTCCTTTGATCTTTTTCCGCCGGAACATTTTTCACCTTTCAAATGAAAAGATTTACTTGGAAGCGCTTTGTAGAAAAATCCGCTTTCATCTGCATTGAAAATATCCGCATCGTTATATCCAGCTGACATCAAAGGCCAAACTTCCTTCAGCCATTCTTCGGCCCCATCAATATCTGCATCGGCAGATTCTCCTACGATAGTGCTAAACCGAACTTTATGCCGAAGTTTCCATTTACTTAGCCATCCACAGCTAGACTTGAAATCTTGAATGCCCAACTGCCGAGCAAAATCTTCAGCTTTCGCATGCAACATTGGACCGTTAATGGGGACACTGCGATCTCGCTGGAGTCGGAACCAATTATAAAGTGCTATATCCACTTTCTCAAACTTCTGTTTCCTAACTCTAATTGTTTCTGGGTTAAATTCTTGGAATTTTTTCTCAATACTTGATCGGTTTATCCAAATGTTCTGTATAGTAGACCTAGGAAATCCGAATTTTTTAGCACAATCAACCTGGGTGACTCCTTCACTTAAAACTGAAATAACTTCCATCTTTTGCTTCAAGGATAGGACTCTTCTAGTATTTACCGATTTTTTTTCCTTCGGCATTTTGACACATTAAGCTAACAAGCTATACACGTTAAACACTAAAAACATTAAACTTACAGAAGTTTGTAGAACACCTCAAATCAATTAAAGCTTGCCAGAGCTATAAAGTCCATTGAGAGGACCATTGGTATGTGAAGCATGAGGTGTCGTTTAAAATTCGAAGAGGTGCATGCATAGCATGGTTCCGTAAACGTATTTATTCGAACGCATTTACAAGGGATGCTTGGATTTGAATTGCGTTTTGAAAACGTTTGTGCGGAATGCCACTATATGGGTACTATTTCATCCAAGGGATTTTAAATATATGCCACTATATAGAGAATGCCATTGTATGGGGTGCCACTATACTTAGTGCT
This sequence comes from Spatulosminthurus flaviceps, assembly GCA_034693705.1. NCBI lineage: Eukaryota > Metazoa > Arthropoda > Collembola > Symphypleona > Sminthuridae > Spatulosminthurus > Spatulosminthurus flaviceps. Next base: position 9,867 of record JAQFXU010001816.1, on the reverse strand, counting down.
GTAATTTGTTCTTTTTGTTCTGTTCTTGTTCTACCTTAAAGCTACTAAAAAACTGAACAATCTAAATAGTTTTGTTCTTTCCGGATTGTTCTTGTTATTGTTCTCCTAGATTGGTTTTGTTCGGACTTAACTCGATATTGTTCTGCCACGGGATAGGATTTTGTAATGTAATTTGATGTGTTTGTTCTTCTTGAACTCGTTTTGTTCTTCACCGTCGTGTGATTTAGTTCTTGTTCTGTTTTGTTCTAAGTGAAAAGTTTAGTTTTTGTTTTGTTCTTTGAACAGACCTAAATTTTAAGAAAAAGAACAATCCAATCCGAACTATATTACAACACTATACTGTATACTTAATACATGGCGAAACTCTGGGGAGGATTCAAGTATATGCCACTGTAGGGGGAATGCCATCTTAGGGAGAACCACTATATAGAGAATTAACTGTATTATGTACACCGAAATTTAAAATATTTTACCAATCGGGCATTTCGACGCTCTTCCTCCTGCTTACTACTCTCGGAAGAGCTGACTTCCATAATTTCCATGATGTCATCGTCTATCAAATCTTCAACTCTTCTTCCGCTTGTGAGATTATTATTGGAGTTTGAACTCATTTTAATTTCACGTCATACAATAAATAATTAAACCTTGATAAATTCACCGAGTATTTATTTTCAGACTCAACCACTGCCTTGCCTTCAATCTCTCAAATTAAAATTCCCTTGATTTCCATTAAAAACGACCACTGATATTTTTCATGCGTTTTGAGCCATGATAGCTAAAGGTTAAAAGTTAAAATAAGAATAATTAACACATAATTTATGTACGTTATAATACGTTGTCACACTTCCTGGTGATGCTTCGTGTTCGTTGTATATTATTTGCTCAAACGGAGGTGGGCCGGAGTTTTATTGAATCTATAAAATATTTATCACATTTTTTTTCACTTGCACTCTTCTTTTTTTTGTTTATGTATGTACATAAATATAAGGGTAAGGAACTGCGGGATATAAATATTTTGGGATTGGGAGATTGGGACCCGATGATGTAATTACACGCAACCGCCACAAACTCTATGATTTTGTATATAACAATTCTATGATTCCTTTGGGTCAGGAAATGTCATTCTCAGATTTGCGTAATCACAACAAATATATACATACTTATATATTGCGTCAGTTTCTGTCGTATAAATATAGATGCAAGAGATGACCAGTATGCTGCGGGACAGACTCGTTGACATAAAAACGCTGAAGCTAATTTTTTGCATTTTTTATTTTGAGCTCCAAAACAAGTATGCACTATATTATCCCTTCATGTTTTTTTAAATGGACGTATTTAATCAAATCTAATAATAATCAAGCTATATCTCTGAAGATGAATGAATTATTAGCGTGGGAAGAGGCTGATGCATACTTTAAAGTCTGAATGAAATAAGAAGTAAAGTGAGATAAGAACATCTTTGACAAAGTTTCTTGGATTTTGATACATCTGTAAATGTGCGAATGAGTTGGCTATGTATGGAAGTCATGTGTGAACGGTACTATAGATTTTGATGAATTTTTTTGTACTACTGAGTATTTGTACATAATTATTATTATAAAAGCAGTTTTAATGAATGACTGTTATTTTGCAGTTGGTCGGAGAAGTTGTTAGAGACAAGGGAAAGTGAAGGAAACGATGTGGATATTTCTTTCTCTTTATATTATTGGGTGAAATGTAGAAAATCTTTATTAAATTAGGGACTTTTGTTATTATAGTATATCTAATACAATATAATAATATTTAGTTCCATGTATTCTTTTAGTGATTATTTAGCTATTTTGTGACCGGTAATTCACAATATCTTTCCAGGAAGTAATAAAAAAGAATAGAAGAGAAGATTTTCAGACATCATGGGGAACGATCAAAGTCAACTAAAGTAAGTTCTTTGGCAGGATTTATGTACATATATACATATTACTTATATTTATAAGGGACTGTTATATTTTTAAAAAATGGTTAAATGTTTAATAATAAGCAAAGAAAATTTTCATATATGTTGAACCTTTTTTAAATTAGAACATTTAATAATTGTTATACTGTGTCGCAAGGCAAATACTGTTCAGTATCAGTGAAATAAAGTACTATTTCTTTCTCTCTCTTTTAAATAGAGCTAAGGATGAAGATAGTAATAATTCTGTGCAGCTAATTATAAATGACCGATCCTGGAACGGTAAGCCTATTGATTGCGTCTGTATTAAGTATGTAATGTGAGTTAATTCGGGAATAATATAATCCCATGAAAAAAAACATGTCTGAATTTGGATTTTGTAGTGAATCCATCAATCCCAGCAGATACAAGTCTAGGTGATTTTATACGAGACGTAGCCGGACTGAAGGGAACGAAGATAATGTGCCGGGAAGGAGGATGTGGGGCTTGTATTGTCTCCGTCAAAATTATTCATCCCGGGACTGGAAACGCTGTTATTCGCTGTGTCAATTCCGTAATTTTTTAGAAAAATAAAAATTGACAGTAAGAAAAACAATGGTCATATTTCATAGCAGTATAATCTTTCCATAGTGTTTAGTTCCGGTCCACTCTTGCAATGGTTGGGATATCACTACTGTTGAGAAGATCGGCAGTAAACGAGAAGGCTTACATAGAGTCCAGGAAAGACTTGTTTCTTTCGGTGGTACCCAATGCGGCTTCTGTACCCCTGGCATGATTATGAATATGTATAGCTTAACGGAATCGAAAGAAAGTCTTAGCTCCAAGGACGTGGAGGATATTTTGGATGCGAACATTTGTCGGTGCACCGGCTACAGACCCATTCTGGACGCATTCCAGTCTTTAACTACTTCCGCTTCACAATCTCGTTTTAGCAAAAACTGCAAAGATATTGAAGTAAGTTAAAGGATTGACAAAAACCTTTCTATACAAATTTGTGTGCATAGTAAAGTAAATCTGTAATTTTTAAACGCTTGATTCAAATCCAGGAAGCGAATCTGTGCAAGAAAAAATGTTTTTCCGAAGCAGAACAATTGAGCAAAGAAAACAATGTGACGAATCCTCAAGGAGTTATTAGTGGTAACAATTACGCGTTATTCCACCTGCCATCTGGCGTTGTTTGGGTGGAAGTTACAACAATTCAAGCATTATTCCAAGCAATGAATAAATTCCAAGCAGCGGGTCGGAGCTACACCCTCGTTGCAGGAAATACTGCTAAAGGTAAGGGCTTAAGCACTCGATTGAGATCGTTAAAATGTTTTCATTATGTTTTTTTTGTCTACTTGGTTTGCTAATATTCATATTTTATCATCATATTATATACTCGTTCAAGTACTAACATGAATATAAAATCAAACTTATTACAGTTTCCGCAAGGTGCTTCACCAGCGTTGTTTTCATGTATTAACGAATTGAATAACTGTATCTATTTTTCAGGAGTTTATCCCACCATCAAAACTTACGATGCCTACATAGAAATTTTGAAAATCCCAGATTTACGCTCCCATACAATAACTCCTGAATCACTAACACTAGGGGGCAACACAACCTTGACGGATACTATAGTAACGTTGAAAGAAAACTCCCTAACCCAAGGCTTCGAATATTTGCAGAAAGTAGCTGAACATTTGGAAAGGGTAGCTAGTACTGCGATTAGAAATATTGCCACGATCGCAGGTAATATGATGCTAAAAAAGAACCATCCTGAATTTCCATCAGATGTTTTCCTTCTTTTGGAAACTGTCGGAGCAAAACTCACGATAAGTCAGAATTTTAAAATTAATTTAATACCTAACAAACCCATGGAAATACAAATTCGAATTGTTCGCCAAAAAATGTGTCTTTAAAAGCAACGGATTTTTTTACCCATTAGCATCCGGTCCTAACAATACCAGCAAATTTTTGCCATCCGACTGGATAACAGAGAATATGGAAGGAAAAATAATTCTCTCAATTAGTTTCCCCAAACTTGTTGACTATAAGTTTCGGAGTTTCAAGGTATATTTTTACAAAAGTATAGTATCCGTCTAAAACACTGTCTCTATGACTGCTGTTTTTTGGTTATTTGATTTTAAGAACTTAAATGGTAGTTTTTTAATACAGATCACAAGACGGTATCAAAATAGCCATGCCTACGTCAATGCCGGCTTCCTCTTAAAGTTTCATGAGGGGACGTCGAGGGTGGAAGAAAAACCGTCTATTATTTATGGAGGAATTTCCTCAACTTTTGTAAGTAGAGCAAAATAAACATTTATCTACGAAATCATTTAGTTTTTGTTACATATTTATTATATAAACTACAAACATGAATTAAGAACTTTTAACAATCTGTAGATCCGAGCCTCTAATGCAGAAATATTCTTGATTGGAAGACCGTTGGATGATATTAGGATCATAAATGCTTGCATGCGAGTTTTAGATGATGAAGTCAGCCCTGACGTGAAGCCACCAGATGCCTCTGCAGCTTATAAGAAGCTACTTACTAAATCCCTTTTGTATAAGGTTTTAGAAAAGCATACCAACTTCAGCCTACACTTTACCTTGACTTTGACCTAACATTATTATTCTTCATTTCATATTGCCTCAATGCCTAAAAATTGATAAAACGTAAAATTTTTCAAAAAGTTTATCCTGGAAATTACTGGAAACAAAGTAAGTCCGAAATTGCAATCTGGACGTAGCAATTTGTCCCGTGAAATTTCGACTGGGACTCAGATCTATGATTCTGATCCACAGGAATGGCCACTTTATCAGGCTATTCCAAAGCTGGAAGCCGTTGCTCAATGTACTGGTAAGTTTCTGTTTATCAATGAAATAGAATATAATCCCATAAAGTCAGATCTTATTGGAATTAAATTTATTACGATGACTCAGGAGATGCAGAATACATAAATGACATTGAACCAGAGTCTGGAGAGCTTTTTGGAGTATTTGTTCTTAGCACTGTGGCTAAAGCAAATTTAAAAACTGTGGATGCTTCCGAAGCTTTGGTATACAGCATTAGCCGTAATTATTGTGAATATTTTCTGCAGTTTAAAAAAAAATAATGATTTACTTGACTGATTTAAATAGAGGCTTCCGGGTGTCATAAAATTTCTTCAAGCCAAAGATATACCTGGAGTTAATAACTACATGCCATATTCCTTCAGAATGGAGCCCGTAAGATTTTTTACTCTGAATACTTCTACTCCAATAATATCAGGAAATTCTTCGGTTTGAAAAGAAAATACTTGTTTAATGCTAAATGAATAGATTTTTGCAAGTGGACCCATAACATACGCCGGACAGCCAATAGGACTGGTAGTCGCTAGAAATAGAAGCATTGCGGTGGAAGCAAGTAGAAAGGTTGTAATTACCTATGAAAATATCCAAACTCCAGTCCTAACGTTTGATCAAGCAATAAAAAATGAAGAATTGAAAAACGGAGGAAAAGTTTTCGTCGGTGGCTCTCAGATCCTCTCTACATTGTTGGACGACCTAGTTGAAGTACAGAGTAATGAGGTTTGTGACGAGAAAGCTACAAAAACAATTTCAGGAGAGTTCCGGAGTGGTTCTCAATATCATTTTCACATGGAAACTCAAACTTGCATTTGTATCCCGAGGGAAGATTCCATGGATATTCATTGCTCCACTCAGTGGATCGAAAACGTTCAGACTGCTGTAGCCAATGCGCTAGCCCTACCAAGTAATTAGTAAGTTGACCACATTAAATGATGAAAAAACTCAGGGGTTGGTAATATAATATAATAAAGGTTGAAAAATAAATATGTATGCAGCTTTAACATGGAAGTTAAAAGACTTGGTGGTGGTTACGGCGCCAAACTAACTCGCTGTGCGCAGGTTGCTTGCGCTTGTGCCGTTGCTGCACATGTTCTCAGTAAGCCTGTAAGGGTTGTTTTGGATTTAGAAGCAAATATGGAGATGGTCGGAGGGAGACTCCCGTGCCTTACTAAATATGAAGTAACCAAAATATTCGTTCTACTTCAGAATTACATAAATAAAAAATACCCTCATATAATAAATTGTGATTATATCCCCAAATCAAATATAGGTTGGATTTACTGACGATGGAAAAATCGTGAGCTTAAAGGGAACGGTTTGGAGCGAATCGGGTTGGGCCTCTAATGAAACCACTTCTTCTGCTTCCGTTTATACCATGCAAAGTTGTTATCAAGCGTCAGGATGGAACATCAAAGCCAAGAATGTAAACACAGACACGGCTTCGAATACCTACTGCAGAGCTCCAGGTTTGATTAATTTACATTAATTTATTTTTTTATGAAGTTGTTTTCAAGGCTCATCAAGAAACTGTGTGGTTCGGTTTCTGTCTATGCAGGTACCACGGAAGGAATTGCAGCAATGGAGTACATTCTAGATCACATTGCATTTACCCTCAAAAAGGATCCTCTCGTAGTTCGCCAAGCCAATTTCATCAAAAAGGAAGACCCTATATTTGGATTTGTAGATAAAAAATTCACCGGTGAGAATCTTATCTCAACGATGATTGAGGACATGAATGAGTCCGCTGATATTGATAGGCGGAAAGAATTTATTGCTAATTTCAATAAGGTAGATAATTTGAAATTTAAGATGAATTACAGTGGTACTTTAAAATACTTTGAAACTCAATTTTACAACAAATATTTTTCAAAGGATTTTTTAACATGTTCTTTTTGTATTTTGTTAGGGAAATCGCTGGAAAAAACGTGGACTTTCCATTGTTCCAATGCGCTATCCCGTTCATACAAGTTCTGTAAATTCTAGGGTATTCGTAGCCATTTACCACGTAGATGGATCTGTTGTAGTGACCCATAGTGGGATCGAGGTGGGTCAAGGTATCAACACGAAAGTAGCGCAAGTAGTAGCACATGAGCTGCAGATCTCCTTGGAAAAGATTAAAGTTAAACCAGCGAATAACATCGTCGGGGCTAATTGCCTTATGACAGGTGGAGCTATTACCAGCGAATATTGTGCATTCGTAAGGTCCATCTTAATAAAAGTATACCTATATTTTTTCCAGCTTAAACTATAGTACATATGCATTGTTGTAAAATGTATATAGGCAGCCTTAAAAGCTTGTAAAGATTTGAACACGAGAATGCTGCCTGTCAAACAGAGGTTACAAAATCCTTCTTGGAAGGATATCGTCCAGGAATGTCACAACTCTAACGTTAATTTAACGGCGTTTTATCACATCGGGCCTAAAGATGCCATACCCAGTTATGATGTTTGGGGTCTGACCGCTGCTGAAGTTGAGATCGACTGCCTCACGGGAGAATACAAGGTAAATTATCCCAAGCACTATGAGTGCCAATATTTTCCCTGTACGGTCACAATCCCGCGGACGATATTCCCGCCGACAACAGTGTAACATTATAAAAATGTGCATGGCGGGATTGTTACCGTCGGGATTATGTCCGCGGGATTATGACCGTACTCCATATTTTCTATTCAATTCATGGAGACAATATTTTTAAAAAATTGAATTTGAAAAACTTTATATAATAATAATTTTAAATAAAACATTTCCAGATAGTTAGAGTGGACTTGATCGAAGACGCAGGAAAAAGCATTAGCCCGGACATTGATGTGGGACAAGTGACAGGAGGACTTATTATGGGCTTTGGCCTTTGGCTAACGGAGAAGTATCAATATGATACGACCACTGGCAAAAATATAACCAATAGAACTTGGGTAAACCTTCACGCAGTGATCAGATGATCAATTTTAAGTTTAGAACCATGTGCAATTCTGGTAAACATTAAAAAATGTTAACATGATTTTGTGTAAAGGAATACAAAGTGCCCATGTCGAAGGATATTCCTGAAATTTTTAATGTCACTTTGAAGAAGAATGCCGACAATCCTCTTGGTGTCCTCAGATCGAAAGGTACTTAAGTGAACAAATTTTTCATGACAAAAAATATAATGATACATTTTTATTTTGTTCCATTGCATTGCAGCTACTGGCGAACCGTCTGTTTGTATGAGTTGCGTTGTACTTTTAGCGCTTAAAAGTGCCATCACAGCTGCAAGATTTGATGTCGGACAGTTGGAATGGTTTCAGCTTGGTAACAAAAGATTTCTCCTTGTATCTCGTTTTTAGTTTTATTAATTAAAAAAATAGATGATATTTTTGCCCTCTTATGATTTTGTCAGTTGGACCTGTGTCTCCAGAAGATATTCTTCTTAATTGTCGTACTTCTTCCACTCAGTTTCAGCTTTAATTCCAATGTCTGACTGAAAGATTTTTGCAGTTAAATATGTACAGATAATGATTGATAATTTATTATTCAGTTTTCTAAATTATTATTATCAGCAAGACATTTAATTATGGTTAATGTCAATAATTTCTCATTTTACACTTCATGTTGCTTTGAACCTGAAGCATATACAAAAGATTGTGTAAAACTGGAAATGGGAGGTTTTTAATAAAAATTTCTATAATTTTCATGCCTTTTAATTTGCGGCAGACCACCGTTAATTATAAAACTGTGATTGATATAAGATCTACAAAATATTAGCATTTGCTTTCAATCTGTGATTCGTTGTAACGAATGGAATAATTATTAGGTACATGGTACATTAGGTATGTACGTAGCTTGACTGCCTTTCGCGTAGGCATGCTACAATGCATAAAATAAAACATTAAAAACATACTTTTCACAGCTATACCTCAAGAATGTACTTTGATTGTGAACGGTAGCATGAAGATCAAAGAACGTGTTAAAATAGTACTTATTGTTGGTTCAAATAGGCGGAAAAACTTTGTTTACAATAGGATGATTTTGGGTGTGTGTAAATAACAAACATCATCCCATGCATTAATGTACATGAGTGCATAAACTATGGATTACATACTCTTTAAAACGTAACGAGATTATTCATATAAAAAATTAATCATGTAAAAATCTTCTACTCCAATAAATGGAGATACAATGCTAATAAGCACTTCGCCGCTTTTTTTATTTATATAGATTTAATAAAATGAATAAGTGTGAATTTATGAGTTGATATTTGAACGAAAGTATTGGTCATGTGGCAAATTTGAAACTTAGTAAAAGTTGGAATATTTCCTAAATGCACCGAACAATGACGGGGATCAAGTTTCCACTATATATAGCTTGAAAACTGAGACTTAGACAGTTCAAACTCAAACTTGAATTTGTTCGATAAACGTAGCGTGGTATTTTAAATCGATCAAAATTTTAAGACAAGATTCAAAAATGAAGCTGGTAAATGATTATAACTGATTTTTTAGCTACAGATACAAGTTAAGTTGATTTTGTTCAAGCAAATTTCATTGTTTACTTTTTGTTCTTTTTGTTTTTAGATCGCAATTTTTGCTGTTGTGCTGTTGACAATCGCAGCAGCTGAGGAATCGAAAGATGGCAACGTTACTAAGCGAGAACTCGGTTTGGGACACGGTGGACACGGAGGTTACGGCCATGGTCATGGAGTACATGGAGGTTATGGACACGGTTTAGGCCACAGTGGAGACGGAGGTCATGGCCACGGCCACGGTGGAAATGGAGGTTATGGCCACGGTCATGGAGGAAATGGAGGTGAAGGTCACGGTTTAGGTCATGGTGGACACGGAGGTTACGGCCACGGTCATGGAGGACATGGAGGTGAAAGCCACGGTTTAGGTCATGGTGGACACGGAGGTTACGGCCACGGTCATGGAGGTGAAGGCCACGGTTTAAGTTATGGTGGACACGGAGGTTATGGCCACGGTCATGGGGGACATGGAGGCCATAGTCACGGTCATGGATATGGAGGTCATGGCCACGGCCACGGAGGACATGGAGGTTATGGTCACGGACTTGAAGGATATGGACATGGCGGTCACCAAAGTTATGGTCACGGTCATGCAGGCCA
>JAQFXU010001815.1:0-25224 GCA_034693705.1 Spatulosminthurus flaviceps | reverse complement strand
GTTGAATGAGGCGAGGAACACCAACACCGATCTACATCTGAAATGCACATATGTTTGATCCATGAAAATACAGTTACTGAAAAAGTCTTCGGTTGAAATAATTTTTGGCTGGAAAGGTTTTGGGCGAAATTATTTAGGGTGGAACTCTTGGCTGACAAATATTTTGGATGATTTGTCCGGCTGCCAATTAATAAAATTCCATAAATTTAGGAAAAATTAATCGCATCGATGAGATAAGACTTACTTTCACCCTATCATTTAACCAGTGGTTCTGAGCCTCCGCCCGTTTTGAGTCCGAGAGTCCAGCGTGGTAACTGATAGCCTGTATTTTAAAAATACAAATTATGCTTGCACAAACCACAAAAAATAAATTCAAATGTAAATCTAAAGAGGAAAACAATAGATGAAAGGCTTACGCTTATTCGCTCTCGTTTTAAATTGTCTGCAACGGTATCGCAGTCATTACGAGAAAGGCAGTATACAATTCCGGATTGCCCCTTCAGTCTAGGAGTATTTAAAATTTCAACTAGTTCGTCAAAAGTTTTGGATCCCTTCGCCCCTTTCTTTGACCGCACTTCGTACTTCAAATTGGGACGATTGAAAGAAGACAGGAACCATTTGCAATTACGGATACCAAGTTGATTCAATATGTCCGATCGCACACGCGGAGTAGCTGTTGCTGTCAATGCCATGCAAGGAGTTCTAGGAAACTTTTGCTTCATAACACCGAGTTTGGTATAGTCCGGCCGGAAGTCATGACCCCATTGCGATACACAATGAGCTTCATCAATAACAATCCTCGCTAACAAGCGGTTGGAGTACAGGGAATTCAAAACATCCATTAGTCGTCCGGACGCAGAAATTTTCTCCGGGGTAACATATAAAAGCTTGAGTGCTGTAAATATATGTAAATATATGCAGGTCATTTAAGTTAAAAAAGAAGAGTGCTGGTAGAGTCAAAATGTGTGAAATATCATACCAGGAGGGTTCTTCGAAAGATCTCGGTATATGTCATTCATTTCATTGATGCCAATGTCACCAGAAAGTGCATCCGCTTTAATCTGGGTAAACATAGAATTAAAAATTTACCACAGAGCAGACAATAACCTACAACCAACAATTGCCAACAATCGGCAACTTACATCAAGAGACTTTAGCCGCTGAACCTGGTCCAAAATAAGTGCTTTTAAGGGCGAAACCACTATTGTTACTCCAGGGGATAACATTGCTGTTAACTGATAACATAGCGATTTGCCTCCACCCGTGGGCATAAGAACGAAACAATCATGCCCAAGCATAGCGGCATTGACTGTCTGCAACTGGTTGGGACGGAAACTTCGCAAACCAAATTTCGCTTTAAAAACCTGAACAATAAAATTTAATTTGATTTAATTATTCCTGCTTTTAAATGAGGTATTAAAATCACGTTACCTTTAGCATTAGTTCAGAATGTTTAAACTTCATTCCGTCGAATTCCCCAGTTATGCCATCATTTTGAACATCTCCTCTGAAATCTCCGATATCAGGATGCTTTGATTTTGTTGTTGCTTTCTTAGGAGATGGAGTTTTCTGACGAAGCTTTAGCGGTGACTTCTTTGGAGAAGGCGATGAAAAACTGGATAAATGGGACGTGGAAGGTTCTAACGATCCGAATGATCGAGAGTAGTCATTCTCGAAGGATTCGTATTCACTGTTACCAGTCTGGTGCTGATCCCAAAAGTCCTTGTAGCCTGATCGGCCAGCCTGAGTAGATCCTTTGGAAGTTACATAGGAGTATGGTGTATTGCAGGCTGAAGAGTCGGACGATAAGTTCACGGTATCATGTCCATGTTCACTGAGAACTGACTCATCAAAATTGAGATTGAAATTGGAAGCAATCGCAGGAGTTGTCGCTAGTTTGGGTTTGGTGCTGGAACTGTAAGCTGTGGATGAATAACTTTCACTGGGGAAGCTATTATTACCGTTATAGGATTCGTAATCCTCAGAAATGAATGGAGTTTGCGGCTTGACAAAGTCGTTAAAAGCCGTCTGGGAGGAGCCTTTGTACTTGAAAGAAGGAGTGGTTAGAGGCTTTGTGTCATTATTTTCCGTAACAAAATCGTCAGGTAAATTCAAAGAAAAATTAGATTTTATGACAGGAGTAGAGCCCACTTTATTTCTGAAAGTAATTCCTCGGTTAGAATTGCTTGAACCTGAGGATGAATGAGTCGTAAGTTCCGGAGTAGGTGGCCGCTCCAGAGGTACGATGTCCTTCGCCATGTCCAAAAACTCATATACTGTCTTTAGTTTTGTTTCAGAAATCTGAAGATTACTGGCGAGACTAGACTGATCAACAGCCCCGCGAAGCATCTGCACGGTTTTTTCTATTAACAGAGATGCTATATCTGACACAAAAACCTGTAATATTGTATTGTAATTTAAGAAAATAAGATACTTACAATAACAATATAAAATACACATTGAAATGTTAAGTCATTTAAAATAATTTGAATTTGATGTGGCTTATATTTATATATACTCACGCCAGACTCTAGTTTCGCCCGAATTTCTTCCACCCATGCATCATTTTTGTTTCCTTGTATTACAGATTTACCCTCCTCTTTAACTTCACCTTTAAACCTTGGAGATAAGTCGGGACTACTTTCAAGCACAAATTTCTTACGGCATTTATTAGTCAGAATTTTCTTCCGACGTTTTCGAAGCTCTCCCGAAGATTCACTTGAATCACTTTGTATTGACTGTATAGCTTGATAATCTTCTATGGCAGTTGCAATTGCTGGTGGTATATTCAGCAAAGTATCCAAATCCTTATTAGTAAATTCATTATTAGGTTCTGATTTGACATCAATTAACGATGAAATCAATTCAGACGTTTCGATCCTTGAATTTTCATCTACTAAAGAGTCCCCAATAATTTCAGTTTCATCTAACGTTTCTACCTTTATCTTTGGTGAAGGTGACGCAGGTTTCTCAAAATCTGTAAGGTCCAAATCTAACGTTAACTTAAAATTACTAACAACTGATGGAAGTTTCTCTTTAAGGTTTGGAGTGCATAGTTCAAGAATGGTTGGGGGAGGTTCAACAGGCGTCGAAGAATCGAGCAATGAAGGTGATGACGATGTTTCCTGATCTCTGTCTTTACTTCCATCTTTTGAGGATTCTTCGTCATCCGAGGCGGAAAATAAATCGTCAGAGCTACCCGACCCGTCGTTTTTTAATAACGGCTTATTTTTCTTGTAAGTTATTAATGTCCTTCGGCTTGCCCCCTGGCTCGATTGCTGGGTTTGACTTTGACTCGCCAATTGAGAAGACTGTGACGCTGCTCCAGCTCTACGAGCTAAGACACCCCGTCTGGACAACATCATTTTACTCAAAATTTATCATCAGCAGATTTCAATCTCAGTCATAATGAAATCCCTCAGTAAAAATCAGTCACTTCAATTCCACTGTATCTCTAAATTTAAAATCACTTTTACTGTGATGCTTGTAAAACCGAACGTTTTGCAACCGTTCTGAATTAGTCAGATTCAATTTGCTCTAATTCCCCGGAGTCCGGGGCCCGGGCCCGGACCGCCTTTAAAAATACTGGGTAGACAGAACAGCAATTTTGTTGCTTCAAAAATTAAAATGTGAGCAATCTTCTTCAATCGAGAACAACTTTTCAAGCTGCCCATCAAATCAAACGGGACCTCACTGTAACAATTATCACATTTATAAGTAAATAAGCGCGAAAGTCCTCAGAACCAACAACGAATCAACGGGCACTCCATTATAAATAACAATAATTATTTATAAAATTATTATTATTTTTTAGCTTGAATATCAACGACCCTCTAGTTGTAAATATCTAAGTATTCCTCAACAATTTTGACAACATAATTTAAAACCTTTTACACGAGTTCTAGTGGTTTAAGGGCGAAGTAGCACAACACAACTTCCTGCACAGGTTGAGACTTGAGGATTCAGACAATTTCAGAGAGAAAGTGTGTACATGTACATACATTCTTACAACAGAATGCTAAAGCTGCTAGGAGGTGGTGTGCGTACACACAGAGGTTATGATGTTTCGTGATGTGTTGATATCTTGATTTATACAAAATAAACTTATTCTACATCAGCAACTTAGGAAGCCTTTCCCGCGATTCTTCTTTATCTTCTGCTTTATTTGTATTCTATACTGAAATCCTGCTGTGTCCAAGCTGGAACTATATAGGACGGCAAGTGAAAAGCAAGGATAACAACATTTCTCAAGAAGGTAATGGGCTATATCTGCATGAAGAAATGAAAACTCTACAGGAAAGTGACTTCAACCTCTCTCGGCTGTCTCCATTGAAATGTAACCTGAAGAGTTGGAAAGTCTATGTGAATTGAGAATTCAAACACTCACTTTTAAACGGACGGTCAGAAATAAGAGAATGTTTTAGCGATCGGTGGAGCAAGCGAGAATCGAGTATGAAGTTTATTTTCTCTTCTATGAAGGGATGATTCATTTAGCATAAAACGTTTTACAAGGGTGAAAATAGAGAAAACAGACGCATTACAGAATTTTGGTGTTAAGATCCCACGTGATGAGGCGTGGCTATAAATTGATTTACTATTTTCTCTTCTGTGGTGTGATTTAAGTTATAAAACGTCTTGCAAGGCAAGGGTGAAAATAGAGAAAACAGACGTATTAAACAATTTGATGTTAAGATACACGTGGTGATGCGTGAATAAAAAATTATTTATTACTTTCTCTTTTGTGGTGTGATTTATGTTATACAAAAGATAAAAACAAAAAAATGTACCCTTGAATAATAAAAATGAAGGTTGTATGTTAAAGATTTACAAATTTGTGATCAAATGAAGATGCAATGCTAGAATTCGAGGACTAAAATAGGTTTGAAAAAATTCAAATTCTTATGAAAACGTTCGTGGAACTTATTCCGATTGTGGAGAAAGCGGGAAGGTAATCACTGATTAAGCATAGCTTCGACCTCTCGGATCTGAAAATATGAATAATATGAACATAAGCATTAATGTTGGGATTGACTTTGCGATGAGTTACAACACAAACGCAAGTACCATAATTCAAAAGGTGTAAAACAATTACCTGTCTCTCTTTGTCCTTTTGTTCATTTACCAGCTGCTTGAGGACAGATTCTAGACGATTTCGCAGGGCCACGTTATCCATAGAAGAGAGCTCTGACTCACGGTTTTGTCGTCTTCCACTAATCTCTGCGAGCTGATTACGCAAGTCGTTAAGCTGGGCTAGCAAATCATCTGGAATAATATAAATTAATTAGTAACACATAATCACCTATTAAGTATGTAATGCAAAGATGATCTACAAACAACTAGACAATGTATCATGCTGTTAGAGAGGATGATTCGGTAAGACAGACCTCTAGACATTGACGACAATCCCGCAGAGCCAGGACGACCAGAAGTGCCTCCCGCTTTCTGTGATTTCTCTGGTGATTTTCCTTGAATGGAGCCGGTGGGCGTGGATGGCATGGGTGAGTCAACTGAGCTTCCAGGACTTGGAGTAACAAAGATATCTTTGAAAGATGTGGCGAACGACTTGTTTCCCTCTCCTTGTATCTACAATAATAATAACCAACATAATTTAAATATTCTTCTCCAAAACTGAAACTAGCTACAGTTGATATCAACAGCGACTGGCAATTAAGAAAAATGTCACCGACCTGGGATGAGGATGTCATTGAGTCCGACAGGCGACTCTGACTATCATCCATATCCATTGATAAACGACTTTCGTCGTCCAATTCGCCCCCTTGAATTATGTCTTCATCATCGGCATCCGAGTCACTAACATCCTCGCCAAAGATATGCTCCGCATTGATGAGCGTATCTGTAAGAATTGGGTGATTTTAATATTTTGGTAATTTGTATGTACTTGCAAGCAGTTTAATGCTTCATGAGTATTCATCACGAGACCCTGGTTACTTACCCAAACTACCTTCCAATCTGTCTTCGGCGTTAGCAGTATTTTCAATTGTCTGAGAACCTTGCATAAGAACGGAATCCTTGCTAGGCGCACCACCTTCACGACCTTTCTCATCCTGCTCATCGTCAATAACTTCCCAACGGATATGTCCAGCTTCATAGTCAGCTCTCAGCAAACGCCGAACTTCTTTCTCTATTTCAGGTTGATCGGAATATTGCTGTTTAAAATCCATAACACCATAAGATTTTGGACATGTTGTTAAAAAATTGCTAATATTTTAAAACACTATAATTCAATACAAAACACACTTTCTTCCGAAGTGTCTTCCTGAATCTCCTTTTCCGAACACTCTTTAGAGGTTCAGTAATTCCATGAGGATATAGAAACCGTTTATCAACTTTATAGCTATTGGCCTTTTTCTGCGGTTTTGGCTCTTCTTCCGGTTCCTCTTCCTCCATGCAAATCACCATCTGAAACAAGGTCAAAATACTTAAAACACATTAAGTCTCACTTCAAATCAGTACAAAAACAATGCAAATCTACAGTTTCAGTAACGTACACAGTATATACTAGCAGTTATAATATACTTACAAACAATCCATTCTGAAACTAACCTGGCAAATATCCGCCGTCTTGTAAATGTTCCTATTATCAATGGTCTTATGAGATTCCATTACACATGGAAGATCCACCAGCTACGAAAATCCAAACGCAATAATTACACACCAATTTCCATTGCACGACCTTTTTAAAACTTTTCAATATAAACAATATCAAACGGGTTCTGTCATCATTACCTTAGAAGGAAATACATGATGATCAAAATACAATGTTCCACGTCGGAGATCATTGTCTAGTTTTAAGCGAAGCCTGTCCTTCAAATTAACATTGGAGTTCCTAATAGCCTCTCGCAATTCTTCTGCTGGACCCTGGAAATGATTCAAATTACAATTCAACATTTTCCAAAATAAACTTTACTCCTATAAAACCACATCCTATCAAATATTAAAACATTTCTTACCTCCGGCATCCGCAAAATAAACTGACTCTCCAGTTCCACTCCATCTCTTTCTTGTGCTGTCATCCTAAAATTTTGTCAATCGCATAAAAGACTTTTCAGTCGAACTCAAATCCGTCTCAAGTCCAATAATTTTTCTCTCTTGGGTCATCTAATGCCACAAACCATAAATAGATGGGAATAAATATCATTCCAATCCCAAACACAAAAGAATGTACTCAGTTTTCGACGGTGTTAATTAAATTAAAATAAGTATCCACTCCCAAATTCAGGAAATTACAAGTCAAGTCACTAATTACAATAAACATCAGGAAGACGAAGGCATTAAGACACTGACAAACGAGATGAAATTATATAACGCAATTTTTTTCTGATCTTCATTTCAAAATAACCGGCAGACGTGTTAAGTATGTATGTAAGTGTCAAGCATGCTTGTTTCTGGGCAAGCCGCGCGGAGGTTCTAATCAAGCGGTGGTTTTAATGCACGCACACACAAACAACTCTGAAGTCGACAGAACGCAGAAGTAATTTATTCTTCTTGTTTTGTTGAAGAACTTGATTGTTCATTGTTTTAGTGTGGTTACAGATACAGAGGAGAAAAAATCTGAACGATTTTAATAATGTTGTGTGACTTGTGACAAAGTGATCGCTAATTAATAATGGAGCATTATCTAACTATATTGCCAACATTAGTGGATCCTAAGGTGAAAGATGATGCCAAAGCGAAAACAGCTCAGGAGATCAATGAGAATTTCGAGGTGTGCATTGACAGTGCGAGGAAGCACGCTGTGTATACATTCTGTTGTAGCGTATAAATATAGAATATTTGGAATCTGAATCAATGATTATCATTATAAACGTACAGGAAATTAATGTTATTTTTTTCTTTTATGGCAGAACATATTGGCATCACCATCACCCTTCTACCACCAATTTGTGGAAACTGGAGTTCCGATATTCCTGAAGTACTTGCAGGATGGAGAGCCACAGTTTGTTGCGGAGTTTCCCTCCCAGGTTAGTGTACTTGAGATGGATAAATATTATGGATTTTGATTCATTTTGGTAGAGTGAATTATTTTGTGGGTTATTTGTGGAAATAGCAAGCAAGAAAGTCAATTTTGGAGATACTTCACCGGCTACCCCCCAACGAACTTCTTCGTCCTTACGTGAAACAGATTCTGAATACGACGTTCAAGTTGATTGAATCTGATAATGAGGAAAATGTGGTCATATGCTTACGGATTATTATTGAGTTGCACAAGCAGTACCGCCCTCCATTTTCTTCGGATGTGCAGCAGTTTTTGTTGTTTGTGAAGAAGGTTTATACGGACTTGAAGAGTCATATGGAGAAAATTTTTGAGCCGAAGAGCCCTATAAAGATTAAGGATATCAATGATATAAATGTCAGCTCACCTTTGGATGAGATCTACTCTGCAACGAGTTTTCAGAGTGATAAGAAAGGTCAGGATGGTGGCATAATATCGGTGAGAAATATTGGTTTTATTGTCACTTGTTCTTGTTACCTTTGTATCTTTGTGGGAGATGAAAAATTGTTGAATTGGAATTATTGGTTAATTTTTAGTACAACGTGCTTCCAAAATCGAGCAACTCATTGAAAGTTTTACAAGAATTACCAATTATAGTTGTTTTGATGTATCAAATTTACAAGAGTAATGTACATCAGGAAGTTGCGGAGTTTATTCCAATCGTTATGAATACAATCACTCTTCAGCCTAGTGATAAGCAAAGGTATGTGGCTACATGGTATAAAGTCATTGGCCGTATTTTGAATTTTGAAGTAACATTAAATGATTTCCATTTGCTGAGGTACTCTTCGAAAACAAAAATACTCGAAAACTCGTGTTGTTGTACAATAATTTTTTACTGGTATTAGGTCAAGTCCGAATTTTAACAAGGAAGTTTTGGTTGAATTTATGGGGGCTCAAGTGAAGACGCTGTCTTTTCTGGCCTACATAATTAAACTATACCAGGATTTGGTCGTGCAGCATAGTGACCTGTTGGTGCAAGGACTGATTAATTTGCTGAATTTATGCCCAATGGAGGTAGCTTCTCTTCGAAGGGAGCTGTTCATTGCGGCTCGGCACATCATGGCAACTGAACTACGTTTTAGTATGTTACCGCCACACAAATAATATTTGGAATACGCGTTGAATATATAATTAAATCGTAGTCTCAGATCCCTGTACAACATTTAATCAGAACATTTATGCAACAGAATTCGTTCCCCATATGGAGGAGCTGTTTAATGAGGACGTATTGCTGGGACGAGGATGGACTGTTAATGAAACTATGAGACCTTTAGCTTATAGTACGTTGGCAGATTTGGTTCATCACGTTAGGCAACATTTAAGTCTTCCGGAACTAAACCGAGCTGTGATGTTCTTCGCATGTCATGTACATGACGACAGCCTGCCACTTAGGTAATGAGATGAAGAAGGCATATGCTTGACTAGATTAAGTGTTCGATCATTTTTTCTTTGATGTGCGTATTAAACAAATAATTGCTTGCAGCATCCAGACGATGTCTTGCAAGTTAATTTTCAATTTGGTCGAGAGCATTCGCTTGAAAACTGAAGCTGACGGGGGAAATGGACGTGAAATATTAATGCGAATGCTGGAAGTTCTTGTACTTAAGTTTCGGGTCTTTGCTGAAGTTCATGTGCCGTACTTTCTGGACAAACAGTAAGTCTTCGCGCATTGTTTACATTTGTATTCTAGTAGCGTATTTTAAAAGAAATTATTCTTGCAGTGGCACATTGGCAGTGGCGCAACCTTTAACTGCTGCCCAAAAGAAGCAGGAACTAAAAGAAAAAATGGTGAAAGAGCCTGTAGAGGAAGATATACTTACCAAAAGGGATTTGGATACAGTAAAAGAAGAGCCGAAGAAATTCGGAGCTAGTCCGATAGCATCTTTGAATACCTATTCTTTCACGGAATGTCGTACTTTAATTAAAACAGTTGTCTGTGCAATTAAAACGATTTCTTGGGGCATTGCTTCTTGCAAGGTATGTTATCGTTAATGTTAAAACGTTAAAAGAACATACAATTTTTTAGAAATAATTCGTCATCTACATATTTTCATTTCAGGTGCCTGGTTCTGATTCTGCAACCAGCGCTCAATCTACATACAAGCAGTTTCTCCCAAAAGAAACTGAAATCTATTTAAAGCTCATGCGATGGGGATTGAAATCTGTTGATATTTATTCAGTTAATGGTCCAACCAATGCAACATCCACCACATCCGCAGTAACACCTCCAGCTAGACAAGTAAGTCAGGGTGTGCGGTCAAAAGAAGAGAAAGAAGTTCTGGAGCATTTTGCAGGATCCGTAAGTTTTTATAATCTCGTATTAATATGTGCATCATACCTAGACTGACTGGGTGGATGAAAAAATAAAAAATTTTTGTTCTTACAGTTCACGCTTTTAAACACTTATACATTTCGAGAGATTTTTACTGTGACTATTGATTATATGGTGGAACGAATATATGAAAATAGCGCATTACAAGTTGTAGCAAATAATTTACTTGCCAACCCGTCAACTTCTGCGGTATTTGCTACTATCCTGGTTGAATATTTACTGAATAAAATGCCTGAAATGGGAGAAGACGTGGAAAAGAGTAATTTGTACTTGCGACTATTTAAATTGGTTTTTGGATCTGTGAGCCTTTTTCCAGCTGAAAATGAACAAATGTTGCGTCCACACCTACGGGACATTGTGAACAGGTCCGCGATAGTTTTCGTTATTCCTTTAGTTAAAATCCGTTTGTTGAATGTTTAAATAACTCCTAGGATGTGTCGGTGGTTACTGAATAATATTTTGTATTAATTTAGATCAATGGAGCTGGCTCTAAATGCCAAGGATCCTTACAATTATTTTTTACTTCTACGAGCTTTATTTCGATCTATTGGGGGCGGAAGTCATGATTTATTATATCAAGAGTTTTTACCCCTTTTGCCCAGTTTATTACAAGGTGAGCGTCTTACCCACGATCAATATTTTGAGTTTTGAACTTTGATACAAATGAACAATATTGTTTGATGTTTGAAATATTTAGGTTTGAATAACTTGCAATCCGGTCTCCATAAGCAGCATATGAAAGACTTATTCGTCGAGCTGTGCTTGACTGTTCCCGTGAGACTAAGTAGTCTGTTGCCATACTTGCCGATGTTAATGGACCCTTTAGTCTCCGCTCTAAATGGTTCTCCCACACTTGTAAGTCAAGGCTTACGAACTCTGGAACTGTGTGTTGACAACCTGCAACCCGAATTTCTTTATGAACACATACAACCCGTCAGAGCAGATTTAATGCAAGCTTTATGGAGGACCCTGAGGACCTCGGCAGATTCAACAGCGACTGTAGCCTTCAGGTACCCTTTTTCACTTCTACTGTGTTACAACACTAGATTTAAGCAATTTTTCTCTCCATAAGTCATCCAGAAATGTTATTATTTCTTTTAGGATACTTGGCAAGTTTGGAGGGAGCAATCGAAAAATGCTTGTAGAGCCTCAAAAACTTGAGTACGGAGATAAGACGGTGATAGGGCCATGTGCGCAACTAGTTTTTCCAGATCACAAAATGCCTGTTCTTTTACCTTTCGACAAAGCAGTAGAGTGTGCTGTAAATCTGTTGAAACCTAGTGTTAATGCAGATATTCATTACAAAAAACATGCGTGGCAGTTACTAAAATTTTACCTCATGGCTGGTGTTAACTTCGAAGGAGACCGATTCGCTATAAACAAGATAACTCTTGATAGAGCTAATTCAGAATCAGAAATAGTTCACATACCAAATATTAATAATATGGCAATTTATCGTTACCTGGATGAGCGTAACCGACAAACTTTTGCGGCAGCAATTACTGGAATGCTTTTCGCAACAAATGTTAAAGAAATTAGAAAGGATGTGTATGGATTCGTCATCCCATTCCTCAGGCATCTGTCAATGGTAGCATGTGCAATGCAAGTCGGGCCAAATGCTGGGAAATATACTAGTGGAATGGATCCCTACGTTTTCTTTGACGGCATTGCCCAAGTTCTAGCATGTGAAGAGAAAGAAATGAAAAAACCGGCGCTGTTCGCTTTAGCTGTAATCATGAATTGTGCCATTAATATTGTTGGCTCCAAAGAGAGGGTGAGCAGTCATGAATTTGTTTTTGAACAAAGTAATTATTGTAGCTTATAAACCGATTATTTTCAATCTCTTGGATTTGTAGGCGTGCTTCCTACCGATGGTGGAGTTGATAACTGAGAAAATGTGTGCCTTATGCTACGAGAGGGCATGGTATGCAAAAATGGGCGGGTGTGAGGCAATTGGGTATTTCCTCGAAAAGATGTCAACAAAATGGATTTTTACCCACCAGTACGTCATAATCAAGGCCATGTTTTTCGTGTTAACTGATCTTACGGGAGAAGTTTCTAGTGGAGCGGTCGACAAAGCTAAAGAAAATGTAGATCAAATTTTGCGAATATGTGCTTTGAATCGTGACCCGTCTGTAGCGGCACTTCGGCAGAAAGCATTGAACGACTGCACCCTGGAGTTTGTGAAGCAACTAACGAGTCCAATAACTAACTTGCGCGATCAGAGTATGAAATGTCTGGAACTACTTGCCACATTAGAAGAAAAATCGCTGCATGACATTATCAAACCACATCGGGACGTGTTAGCGGACACGGTACCTCCGAAAAAACATTTAATCAGACACCAGTCTGTCCAGTCTCAATTAGGATTGTTGAATGGAAACACATTTTGTATGAACATTCGCCCGAAACTATTTTCTGCTGATCTCAGTGTGCAAGAACACCGGATTTTCATTTCAGAACTTGTTGCACTCTGCGAGGCTGATGATACAGGGCTGTTGAAACTACCATGCTACAAAAATGTGACGAACTTGATACCAGTTCGAATCGCTGTGATAAGGGTTTTGGCTTGCGTAAACATAACTGGAGCTTTCAAAGATAAAATCGTTTCTATTTTTATGAAAGCTCTCTGTAATTCTAATCATGAGTTACAAAAAGCTGCTTTCGAGTCTTTGAAAAAGTTTGGGGAGGAGAACAAAATCGACATGGAGCCTGTAAGTATAATTTTAAATTCGTTAGAATTGTTTTACTCTGGATATTTTAAATTTGGCCTCGTATTCAGTTAAAGTCGACTGGAGTTTCATACTAGGTTTATATTTATTTTTAAGGTCCAGGCAGCCATACGACCTCTTGTGGGTTCTCTAAGTCAAATGCGTACTATCTCAAGTCCTATCCTGTATCAAATATCTTACTTATACAAGCTTTACCCTCAAATTGTGACGGAAAAAGTGTGGGAGCAACTGTTGCAAATATTAAAAAAGGTTTTAGAAATTGCTCTCGTGAATCACAGCAAAAATCCCGTGCGAAATGGAGCCCATGATTTGAAACTCGCCGTGCTAATTCTGTCTTTGTACCCAATGATAGAGACAGGCAGTGCTAGATTTGTTGAACCAATCTGCAAGCTTGTACTTCAGGCGGAAAAGGCTTTACTGCTTGGTGAAGGAAACCCTTTACGCGCACCTATGATGAAGTTTTTGAAATCATTACCAGCAGAATACTTAAAACTTGTATTCTGCATGCCGTATATTATTTTGCCAGAATGGAATCGATTTTTTCTTTACTTCTTGAAACATTCTGAAGGGGATACAATCAGGAAGACATTGCTTACAAACCCAGCAAACCTTCTGCATTGTGTGAAAATTAAAAAGAATCCTATTCTACCTATGATCACCGTATCGTCTACTGCTCAGAATACAACCGCAAACCTCGTAAATCATCAGATTTCTCCGGACGATCAAATTGAAATCCAGTATTTGGCAATATCAGCTTTGACTACTCTTTGTAGTTATGACCCGGATTGGATTGTAAACGGGGTGGGCAGCAAAGATATCATTGAAGTTCTCAAAGAAATTTGGGAAAGTCCGGATTATCAAAGTGTAAATGTGTCTGCGGGAGCTACTGGGGTTACTAACAGCTTAATTGGTGGAAAGTTCAACGTTCAGACTTGGAATGAGCCGTATATGATTGTCAAAATGCTTCTAATGTACTACAAAGGTCATGTAGATGAAGTGGATCTTTTATTCAAACTACTACTAGCATTCACCAGCAGGGCAGTGTCACAATTTCAGGTGAGTTATTGAGTGACTGCAATCTATAAAAGTAGGCATTGTAATGTTTATGCGGTTCATAACTTCTTTTTGTAAGCATTATTGTGTGGTTCTGTCGTTAAGTGTTACGTCCTGTTTTCCTTCTTATTTTCCTGGTGAATAGACCCGTAATCCAGTTACTAAAATTAAAATCATTATTTCTTCTTACAGTTTTTGAAGGACTACCTAGAGAAAGAAGTTGCTTCTTTTTCTATACCTTGGAAGCGCAAAGTGTTCTTTCGATTTGTAGATAAGTTTCACGACAAGGAATATCCAGATGAACTGAAGGCAAAAATAATGCAGTATGTGATCATCCCATGCATGAACCAGTGTTTCGAAAAAGGACAAGGGGATGAGTTGATAGGGTCTAAACCGATGCCCGATACTGATGATCGAAATAATATTGTGAGTGTATTTTTGGAACAGATAATAGACCCTGACAATACAAGTTCAATGGCAGATTGTGTTAGAATTATGGTTTGCCAAGTGGGTTGCTTATTAGTGGAACAAGCAGCACCACATATCCACGACGCCTCGAATAAAAAGCAAGGCCTGAAGCTACGGCGTCTAATGACATGGGCATGGCCATGTTTGTTATCAAAAACTTGTGTGGACTCTAGCACGAAGTATTACGGACACTTGCTCCTTAGCCAGATCATCGCTAAATTCGCAATTCATAAGAGAATTGTCTTACAAGTTTTTCATAGCCTCCTAAAGGCATCAGCTATTGACGCGAAAGGAGTTGTGAAGCAAGCGCTTGAAATCTTGACTCCTGCTTTACCATCGCGGATGGAGGATGGAAATACTATGTTAATTCATTGGACGAAGAAAATCCTGGTTGAAGAGGGCCATGCCCTAGCACAGCTTATGCACATTCTTCAACTTATAGTTCGACAGTGGAAAGTCTACTTCCCAGTCCGCCATATGCTAATCAATCATATGGTGAACGCTATTCAGCGGCTGAGTTTTACAGCTACCAGTACCTTTGAGCATCGTAAATTAGCTGTTGAACTTGCAGAAGTCATAATAAAATGGGATTTGGAACGAATCAGAGCCATGGGTGACGAGCCTCCAGAACCTAAGAGAATGCGAACAACCAAGGGTGACCCCAAAACATTTGATAAACAGCATACAGACTCCGTTACAAACTTTTTACTACGCATGGCTTGTCAAGTCAATGAAGTAAATGGGACTGCAGGATCTGCTTCGGACTTACTCTCAAAGCGCTGCGTCACTTTAGTCAAGACTGTACTCAGGAAGGAAATGTGGCTCAACTCAGAGTTAAAACTTGGGTGGTTTGACAAGCTATTTGCATCCCTAGATTCAACACAAGTTAACTACCCGAATATTTGTACTGCGTTGGAGCTCCTCACTTTTATTATAGGCCTATTATCGAAAGAGCAAGTTCTCGAACATTTTAAAGGTCTTCAAAAAGGTATTTCAGCTTGTATGAACAGCCAGAATACGAAAGTTATTCGCGCTACACATAGCCTAATGACCAAGCTGTTCTCAATTTTTCCTACTGAATATCCCGGAGTCAACTCTACGGGGGTAGGAAAACACGATGAGTTAGAAACCCTCTATACCAATGTCAGCAAAGTTATCCACGAAGGCCTCGTCAACTACGAAAAAATGGCAACTCCCAATCCGTCTGCCCTTCAGGGCTCCATAATGATGTTGAAAGCTGCTTGCACTAATAATCCGTGTTACATTGACCGACTAATAACTCCTTTTACAAAAGTATTACTAAAACTTACAAAAGAGCACCTTCCTCCAGGGGGCACTGATGCTGCTTTGGGTACAGAGCTTTTAATCCTTAGTTTGGATCTAGTGAAAAATCGTGTAGGAGTGATGGGAGTGGATATGAGGAAAGGGTTCATTGGAACAGTTCTGGTGGCTCTCATCGAGAAATCAACGGATCCTAAAGTGATGCAAGCCATCATTAAAATGCTGGATGAATGGATGCGAAATAAAAATCCTATTGTTATTAATCAGGGTCCAAGTATAAGGGAGAAGTGCATTTTACTCGTTAAAATGATGCAGAATGTTGAAAAACGTTTCTCTCATGACCACGAACTCCTTGCTATGTACTTAGAATTGATTAATTTCATTTATCGTGATGAACATTTAAAAGGGACGGAACTAAATTCCAAGTTGGAAGGGGCTTTCCTGGCTGGGTTACGTTGTTCTCAAGCTCAGATTAGAAATCAATTTTTCCAAGTCTTCGATGCATCCATAAGACGTCGACTACACGACAGAGTCATGTATATCCTGTGCAGTCAAAATTGGGAAGCCATGGGCCCTTACTATTGGATCAAACAATGTGAGGAGCTCCTGCTATCCACGGTAGCGGATGCTAAACTCGAAATTCATCCAGTTGATTCCAAAATGGGATCTATATCTGACGCTGATTCTGCGGCTGGCCATGATGAGTTAGTTGCAGTGAGGGCTGGCCTTGATCAGGAGTTACCATTCGTGCAGACATTGGAGGCAAATATTAATGCACTTGTCAAAGTTGATGAAGCCGATGAAGCGAAAATTTCGGAAATCATTGTGGAACTGGAAGATAGCTTTTTGAATGTGGGATGGAATGATCCGGAGTCCACCGTTGCGAATGTAAAAGCAGTGTTGTACAAACAAGCAAAGTTCCGATCTCTGGCGGCCAACCCTAGGTTGACGGACTTTATATCTTCGTTAGTCCAGCTTTGCCATCATGATACACAGCTTGCTGAGAAAATATGGATTGCATTTTTCCCCCGGGCGTGGAAGATTTTTACAGAGAAACAACAATCGGCTTTGGCAAACGAAATGATTCCGTTCTTGTGCAGCGGCGTTCACATCCATCAACAGAATTGTATGCCGAGCGCTTTGAATACGTTTGTGGAAGCTCTTTGCCAGTGTGTACCATCCGTATCAATGAGACCATGTGTTTTGTACTATCTTGGAAAAACTCATAATCTTTGGCACCGAATGGGGCTACTATTGGAACAGATGGCTTTAGAGTCTGGAAGTCCCTCTCAGCAAATCAAGAGTAAGAAGGATACTCCGAGTGTGGTCGACTGTTACGATTTTGAACCTGCAACTAATTTGGCCAATTCTGCCACCGCAACTGTTCAGCAACAAGAAGTGTTAGACT
Source organism: Spatulosminthurus flaviceps (assembly GCA_034693705.1). Lineage (NCBI taxonomy): Eukaryota > Metazoa > Arthropoda > Collembola > Symphypleona > Sminthuridae > Spatulosminthurus > Spatulosminthurus flaviceps. Next base: position 7,933 of record JAQFXU010001815.1, on the reverse strand, counting down.
CTTTGTCAGATCTTTACATAGCTCTGAAAGAAGATGACCTATGGGCAGGGTTGTGGCAGAGAAGAGCTAAGTATCCGGAGACTAACATTGGTATAGCATTTGAGCAACAAGGATTTTATGAGAAAGCACAAGCAGCTTTTGAGTTGGCAATGTCAAAAGCGAAAACAGACTTCACCTCCGCATCCGCCTCCACAACACTATTTCCGGAATTCCGACTATGGGAAGAACATTGGATCAAGTGTTCAAAAGAACTGAATCAGTGGGATTGTGTATTGGAATACGCAACTACTAAGGGGGGCGCATCCCCTGCACTTGCTCTAGATGCTGGTTGGCGATCAAATCCTAATTGGCCGTTGATGAAGGAAGCTCTCACCCAAATTGAATTTTCTTGCCCTAAGGATATGGCATGGAAAATTCATCTGTATCGAGGCTATGTAGCCATTTGCTCTGGTGAAGATCAAAATCTAGGTATTGTGGAACGGTATGTGGAAACAGCGACACAATTAAGCATAAAAGAGTGGCGGAAGCTCCCACACCTCATCTCCAACGTTCACGTGGGTATACTTCAAGCGGCTCAGCAAATCGTGGAGCTCCATGAGGCTACACAAATACATCAAGGGCTAATTATGGGAAGAGCAAATACTCTCCATGACATGAAGGCTGTGGTGAAAACCTGGAGAAACCGCTTGCCTTGTATTTCAGACGATCTCAGTCACTGGTCGGATATTTTCTCCTGGCGATACATACATTATCAGTTTATTGCTAATCATTTCGATGGGGTTAATGTTGGAGGAGACCAAGCAGGAAATCAAACTATGCTTGGCGTCCATGCTTCCGCTCAGGTAAAATTTGGTTTGGTGAACACTGCGCGAGACAAATGCTACCTTAAGACAATTGATGGTCATCACTATGTTTGTATCAATTTTTACAGGCTATATGTCATTTCGGGAAGGTTGTGCGGAAACATAATTTGTGCTCCGTGGCTCTACAAGCTCTAACTAAAATTTACAACATTCCCAGTGTCCCGATCGTAGATTGCTTTGCGAAAATAAAGCAGCAGGTCAAATGCTACATCCAGCAAGCTCAAGTGCTGGGAAGAAATGAGTTACAGGAGGCGCTAGATATCGTGGAATCTACGAATTTGAAGTACTTTTCCAAAGAAATGACTGCTGAATTCTTTGCTCTGAAGGGATTGCTGCTATCACAGATAGGTATGAATACCGTTTTTTACCCGCTTTTTTCTATACCCAAGTAGGTCCGGAAGGGCCTTGTATCTATTAAATGTATCAATTAAAATAAACCTTGTTGTATTCAATAGGTCGAACTGACGAAGCTAACAAATCCTTTTCGGCAGCGTGCCAGCTACACGATTCTTTACACAAGGCTTGGGGATTTTGGGGGGATTATTTGGAGAGCTCGTTTACCCGAGATTCTAGGCAACTTCAAGTTGGTGTTGCAGCGATCACAGCTTTCATGCACGCATGTCGACATCAGAATGAACCAAAAGCCAGGAAATACATTGCGAAGGTATTAAAAGTTGTCCAGCATTTGGACTATAGTTTGTTGTTCTGCTTTAATAAGAGTTTTATAAAAATATTTTCCAGATTTTATGGCTTCTGATGTACGACGACGAGAAAGGTACTCTATGTGATGCAGTGGATAAATATGCGGCGGGTGTGCCACCCATTCAGTGGCTCCCTTGGGTTCCTCAACTTCTAACATGCTTGGTCAGATTAGATGGCAAGATGGTATTGAACTTGCTGAATGCTGTTGGTAGGATGTACCCGCAAGCTGTTTACTTCCCTATTCGAACGTTGTACTTGACCCTGAAAATTGAGCAAAGAGAAAAGAATAGAACTGCAGAGCTTGCTGCGAATGCTAAGGCAAATCAACTGGCGAATTCAGCTAATAATCCGTCCGCTACAGGCGATGTACAGATAAAAGTAGAGTCTGATGCAAACGCAAGGACGGCAGGAGCCCCTGGCGCCGCGACTTCCACCTCTCAGCAACAACCACAGCAGCCTGAGGCTCAGGCCATTAAAGCTACTCCGAGTATGTGGAGATGCTCACGAATTATGCACATGCAACGAGATCTTCACCCGACAGTTCTGTCCAGTTTAGAAGGAATCGTAGATCAGATAATCTGGTTCCGTGAGAACTGGTACGAAGAAGTCCTCCGTCAGTTGAAAATGGGTCTTGCCAAATGCTATGCTGTTGCCTTTGAAAACCGATCTGCTGTGTTAGATGCTACTATTACTCCTCAACTACAAAACTTTGTCCGTAAATTAGTGTCCACCTTTGGTCACGCGAGTCCGAACACTCAGTCAACATCTGGAACTCCCACTATTGAAGCTCTTTTGAGGAGATCAACTGTACAGGATCCCTCATTTCAACAAATGAAATACCAGTTCACAGTAGATTTTGACAGTTCATTGCCTGGAGCCCAGAAATTACATAACTTAATTACCAAGCTGAAGAAGTGGATTAAGATACTGGAAACGAAGACGAAAATGTTTCCCAAATCGTTTCTAATGGAAGACCGCTACCGATTTTTGCAGAATTTCAACAGTCAAGTTGCTGATATTGAACTACCTGGTGAATTCTTAATTCCAAAGGTATTTCTGCCACATTCCGTACATTGATTAATTATCATATTATATTAGCTTTGGAAAGGTCGTTCAGTCCATATGATTCGAAACTACAATAGGAGCTTGATCTCCGGCGGTTGCTTTTTAGCGATAGCTGTAGAGGTCGCTGTGAATGTTGCTAATAAGATATGATGGACAATTTTAGACTTTCATAAAAACTAAGACCATTCTATAGATTGCTAGCAATTGTATTGGATGAATAATATCTTTTTTTATTCGTATTCCAGCATGCTCACTACTACGTCAAGATTGCAAGATTTCTTCCTCGCATAGAAGTAGTTCAAAAACACAATACGTCGACGCGACGAATCTTTATTCGAGGACATAATGGGAAAATTTATCCTTACTTAATAGTAAATGATTCCGGCCTTTCTGATGCTCGCAGAGAGGAACGAGTTCTTCAACTTATCCGGATGCTTAACCATTACTTAAGTAGGCAGAAAGTGACTGCAAGGCATAATCTAAGATTTACTGTACCCAAAGTAGTAGCTGTCTCACCACAAATGAGAGTAGTGGAGGATAATCCAAGTTCTCTATCATTGCTGGACATTTTTAAATTAAATTGTATACGTCGGAGTGTGGAATTTGATAGTGCTATAGCCAGATATTACGAAAGAATAGCAGCAATTCAAACTAGAGGTGCTCAAGTCAGCCACCAAGTTTTGAGAGAAATTCTAAGAGAAATACAAGCAAATATGGTCCCGCGAACGATGATGAAAGAATGGGCCCTAAATTGTTTCTCTCCTTCGGACTATTGGATGTTCCGTAAGATATTTACCTTGCAGTTAACGCTGCTTGGTTTTGCAGAATATGCTCTCCACCTTACACGACTGAACCCCGAAATGATGTACGTGCATCAAGATTCGGGAATGGTGAACATTGCGTATTTTAAATTTGATATTGACGACGTGAGTGGTGAATTAGAATCAAACAGGCCGGTACCTTTCCGGCTGACACCAAATATATCCGAATTTATCACACCTTTTGGAGTGAATGGACCCATGGTTTCTAGAATGATTTCTGTAGCTCGGTGTTTAGTGTATCCTAATTACAAATTCCAAGCTATCCTCCGTGCGATTCTTAGAGATGAAATGATCTTTTGGCTGAAGAAGAAACAGGATGACCGCGATCTTGTAACTGCAAGTGTCACGAGTCGGGACAGTTCTTTCGTTGATTCGGACGCGGATGCCGTAATAAATATGGTGACAAAGTCTGTCAATGCAATTATGAATCGACTGCAGAGTTTGTCAACATTTGATGGCGTAGAAAGCAAGGTGATAATCATTTTTTAAATTTGGCTTATCTAGCTTTGAGATTCGGAAAGTGCTTACACAAATTTTCGTTTATGATGGCTAAATCGTTCTACTTTTTCACTAATCTTGAACTTGATGATTACAGGTGAGCACACTTGTAGCAGCTGCCAACAGTCACGATAATTTATGTCGAATGGATCCTGCTTGGCATCCCTGGTTGTAGGTTTAGAGTATGGTTTGATTTTATAAGTTTTTGACTAGAGTAGATAGATGTATTAAGTCCAAGAAGTTTGTAATTTTCAAAGTTTAATCATTATGTTTAGTACTGTGCAACTATTACAGTATTCTCTACATTTTACTACACCAAGTGTTTTCAAATAAAATGACGCAAAAAATTATCTATCTTACCAAAATATTTGTGCTAACTAATTAACGTATGACGTGATTACAATACAACTTTCTTATGGTAGTTATTGTAATCGGCTGAACTTGTCCATATTAAGTTGATCGACCTGCGTCCCTCCATGTTTCTGAAAACATAATTCTAGCATTTGCATGTCTGAAAAATGTTTGCGGTGTCTGCAGAAGTGCTAATGTAAGGGAAGCAGCGGTAGGTACTACAATCAAGATAAAGGTTAATGGTTTATTGAACAACATTTCTTAAATCATATTAAGTCTCTTTAATACAAACCATTCAAAAAAAGTATATGCTCGTAATTTATTCCTATTGTTGACCATCATAAGGTGTGGCATCTGTTGGCAGCCCTACCATTTCATATGGTTCATGCAGTAACGGTTCCCTGTAAAAAATTACGATTATGTATATTTATACGAATTGAGACAATCAATAATTTTGAAATATGTAAGATCAAGAAAGACTTACAGCTAAAGCAATCTCTGGATTCGAGAGATTTTACTTTCAACATCCTTCAGATTAGGTACTGAATTTGAATCCCCTTCTTTAATCAAGTCGCGGAGACGGTCCCTTTCTCTGAACAAACGCGACAGTTGTCCACAAGTAGCCTCTCCGCCCGCTGGAGTGACATAAAACTGAGTTCTCAAAGCCATTGAACCTTGAAATGAACCGTTCATATCCACAATCATGGATCTTCCTTCTACTTTTGAATTCAGGTCATAACCAGCTTCAGCGAGCATTGTAATCATGTCTTGTACTTTTGTTCCTTCTGGAGCAGTATGTCTACCCTTTGCTTGATAATCTAAGCTTAACTGATCTTGAAAATTTGATAGGGTACAAGATTCGACTCTGGTGAAGGGGTCTACCTCAATGGTTCTCGATGAAATAACTTCCCTTTCCTTAGCGAAAGACCTGGAAGTCTCATTTTCTCCACCTTTTCTCGTAATGTATTCCTTGGACAAACTTATATCAACTGTAAAGTCAACTGATGCGGGACTAGAGCCGTTCAATGCAATGGGAATGGGAACGGAGAACGCACATTCAAATGCAAATGTCCATGAGCTCAAATATTCCCAAGAATGTTTCTCGTTGTAGGTAAAAGATTCCATGAATCGTTTCCGATGGTCCACAGTAAACGTAACTTTTGCGGGAGAATCATTGGTGATTTCATCAAAACCAAGCATACTCTGTGATGGATCACTGACCTCAGCAGATGTAGTAAAGAAATACTGTGAAAAGGTTGCAGTACCACCCTTACTTGCTTTAAGGCAAAGGCTTGAACGGTCATGGGTAAGAATCTGATTTTTCAAAACTCCGTGGATTGTGCTCCCATCTAGTTCTCTTCCTCTTGAATCAGATTCCCCAGGTTGACGTGCTACATACATTTCTTCATCATCAGATATCTTGGCGTAGTATTTGTGCCTCATTATACCTAATTTACTGTCTTTGAAGTTGCAATATTCCCAAGATACGTTGCAATCATAGGGATTGGTCAAAACGTCGTAGCTACGAAACACATTGATATCATTCTCTCTAAAAGCATAGTGATTTTGCGTCAACTCTGCAGGCACAGACACGAATGAAGATTTGCTATGGCTATATATAGATGGGACGGACGCAACCGAGAACTTTCTTTGATTTCCTGAATTATTTAATCTCACGCGCACAATGTATTCTGACATAGAATCATTGTTGTGGTTTCGTCGTAAATTCAGTGGTACCCAATTCTGGCTAACTTTCGCGTGACTCCCTGCCTGCACCCATCTTAATGAGCATGGAAGTGGTACGCCTTTTGGGGATATTACCAATGTCTGTAGAAGTAACAAAGCCCTTAAAATTACCCAATAACTCATCCTGAACGATGGAAAGGTATGAAAGTTTGTTCCCTTGTCAAAATTTCCGATTTGAAACTATAGAGTTACGCAAATTAGCACTAGACAGACCTCACTGATTGTAGTAACTGAAGAGAAGAATAATTAATGCACTAAATTACCCTAGAATATTTTTAACCACCCATGGATGGCATTTTTACTTTTTGCGAGCGCACATTACATTTTATTAGATTATGGCAACCCCTTATCTAATCCGCACGAATCAGAGCAGCTCCAAGCTAGCAATACCAATTGCATGCAGCCTTATTCCCTACCTTGTTTACCTAATAGTTGGATCATTACTTTAGATCAATTAGTTGGTCCACTCAAATAGAGTTCTCGTACCCAAAATTTCATGAAATTATCCAAAATTTATTTAGACCTTGTAAACGTTTGCGTATTTTTCTTGTAGGAAATTGTAAGTTGCTTTATGCAATTCCTATTACTCTATTCCTAAAAATTAAATAATCGTGATAAGTCAAGTTGCTCAACATTAATTAAAACTTGCAAAGGAATTTTTCGTGACAAATATTTTCTATACTAGAAATTTTCATTTCAAATTTCAACATGACTTCATCCACATATTTGAGGATTTTCATTCTGGGATTTTGCTGTAGTTTCGTGGATTCAAAAATACCTTGCAAACTTACTCAATGGGAATCGTCAAGCTCTGAAAAATCCATCCCCAAGTCATCTTTGCCTTTAGGAGGGATAACTGCAGAAAGCTTTGTCATCCGGGATAATGTGGACGACAAATGGATGTTTGGAACGTTGGTTAAAACTTTGGATAGTGATAATGCTTACATCCCCTCTTCATCTGATGGGAATAGTTCAGTTGCACCTTCATATGAAATCCTGACCAATCCAGAGGAATGTGATTATGCTTGGCAGCCGGCTGGTAACCAGGCACCGGAATTTGCAATGGTGTCAAATCCCGGTTCGAAATTGTACGTTGGACGAGTCTTTAAAGACGGCGTGTACTATGCGGGGGAGGTAGACTACAGTAAATCCAGCCCCACAATTACTGTTGCCTATCCAGAGGGAACGGAGGAAGAAGAATCTTTGATTTATGTCCTAACATCGTATTCACCGGGATTGAAATGCATTTTAACGGACGTTGTTGTCCCTCCGGATCCTTACACAAACGATGGTGCCGTTCTAGCGACGGAAGAAATCCGAAACTTTTCGGAAGCGGAAATTATTCAAACTTTTCAACACTCCAACATTTTTACAACAACCACAGTCAACGAGGTCAAAAGTAAATTTACGAATTCATCCGTAAAAACGTTTGGATTTTTCTTTCTCGTTGCAGGGAAAAAGACTACGGAAGAAACTTCCTATACAAAGGAAGTGGCTGAGAAATGGACAGTTACAAAAACGACGGAAGTAACTGTTACTCGAGAAATTTTCATACCTGCTTATTCTTCAATATTAGCATGTTCCGTTGTTTCAATCAGAAGTAATTTAACTGTTAATTATAACGCAACAGCAGTTTACACTGCTCCTGGTTTAGAACCAACTGACATTTTGCAAGTATTAAAAAATGATGGGGTTGACAATGCTTTTATTGATAGTAAAGGCCGTGTGGTCATAACAGGTATTAGTGGAACTTTCAGTGGGAACATTGTACTAGACTCGACATTTCATATATTTGATTTAACTCAAGGGGATGTTAGTTGCGGTGAAGAGGATCAAAAATTCAGGAAATCTCTCCTACGAAAACAAAAAAGGTTTCAATAAAAAAAA
>JAQFXU010001814.1:0-25229 GCA_034693705.1 Spatulosminthurus flaviceps | reverse complement strand
AAAAATAATATATTGAACACTAATTCTAATTAAATATATAAACAGGAGGAAGTTCTTCGATAATGGAACTTGACTCAGAGCAGTTTATGTACGTCCGCGTAATAAAGGAGCCTCCCAAAAAACACCTGCAATTCATAAAGGATGCTTCGCTGAGTGACAGGATATGGTGATAAATTGGATCAAAACAAATATAAATAAAAAGATTAAAATGTTCAATCCCCATGATCATATCCCAACATATTTTTTTTTTAAAATGATATTTAATTACAAGAAAAACTCATTTCTTCACCACATTAAAGTCTACTGGAAGAGTGGATAATTCTGTTTTTCTAGCATGTTCTGATGTGCGAAAATCATTTATTTGCGTTTAACATATTTTTTCAAGATTGCAATATTGATTATAAAATTTACTTCTTTCAGCATCACGTTTTCCATGTACACACATAGTCCTACATAGATGCTCAACATACAAAATACGGTGTACATTTGAAAAATCCATGAAGCAATAATTGAAATCGTTTTGTACATATGGAGGGGCTCCTCATTATCACATGCGTAACTAGCTGTGTATAATATGTATGTTTACTTGAATTTCCTGATAATTACATCCTTTTTAATTAGCGACGAACTGGCGTAGTCACTATATTAAATTCCATTTGATGTATCGAGAGATGGACATTGACATGACGTTAAGTCGTAAACTTGAGATTAATTATTTTCAATGGCTAGAACTTACAAGGCTATAAATAGAGATAATAGGTGGTCTTTGTTAGAGAAATGTGTTTCTAACATCTTCTCTGACAGCTTCCAGCCTTATCAAAAACATATCCAGAGACTGGTATGTTTTTCGCATCTAGTGGAGCACCACAATAAAGTTCCTATGGTTAACATCTCAACACCTCAGCTTATTCTAAGAGATTCTATTTCTCCTGAATATGTTTTTCTAGGGATGGTTGCATTTATTCCTCTAAAGTAAAATAACTTGTTGCGATTTTTTTGCACCGTACTAATTATATAGTGGTACAATGCTTCTAATGAGGATTTTTGCAAAATTAGATACAACCTTGTAGACGTATTTAATAATTTAATAGCGTAATATCAGCCAATGGGAACCAATATTCGAGTTTCATGCTTGGGTTGAATTTATTAATGTTTGAAAATATATTTTGGCCTGGTGCGTAGAGTGAGAAATACAATAGTATTGAAAGGGAAAGTAATGCATTTTTATTTATATGTATGACTCTATAGCCAGACCAGGATTTGAAAAAGATACTAAAGTGCTGGGATTTACTGGGATGTTTACAAGAATGGAGTTCGTTGGGTACATCCTGAAGATAAGAGAAACATTTCCGTGGGTACAGAGAGAGAGAGAGAGAGAGAGAGAGAGAGAGAGAGAGAGAGAGGTAAGTTGCCGTGTCCTTTACTCAATTACAATGATACACAGGGGTCAAAAGGCATCATGCTGACCCAACAACTAGTTCGGTTCCCGTCGGACGCTCCGATCCCCTGGAATTCATACAGTTTCATATGAAATTGTAATTAAGACCACCACTGGACTTTCTCACATCTGCATATTATAGAGACTCAAATCCAAAGTCTCCCATGTCCTTCCCCTTCCGTGTTGGGTGAAAACACTCGTAACATAACTACCCTTTACACACGGAAGGTATTCATGAGGAACCAGTAACTTCCAACGCCCTACAGGTACCGTCTCCCCGAAGATCTTTACAGATTTCCAGAGAGAGAGAGATAGAAAAAAACAGAGTCAATATGAGATGTGAAGTGAACCACTGAGTTTGGTCCTACAAATTATAAAACTAGGCGGCTTGATTTCCTAACTGTTTCATACATTTCTTTATTGTTTTCAATTTCCATTCCCTCTCTATGCGTTCTGGTACTGTGTAAAAGAATAAATGTTAAAAATCTGTTGGAGGGTGTATAATAGACTCTGTAAAATAATGAAATAAGCTGAGGATGATAATGAATAATTCAAGTAATTTTTCCGGGATCTTGTAACAATGACAATAAAGAATGATCTTCTGAATGTTCACTCATTTGAAATACACGTAGGAATATGTATGGAGAACATTTTATTTTATGCATTTACACTATTAATTTGTGAGTATGGTTTCATAGGAAGAACTTAATATGTTCCAAAAACCAAGGAAGTGAAAAAGGCGAATAATTTTTAATTTACAAAGTAAAGGCAAGTTGAAGAAAACCAGGGTTTTATGAAGAATTGGTGAAAAGTCGGCATCATATATTAATTTTCCCTTTCATAATATCAAACCTAATGGTGGTGCTGAGTTTCCGTAGTATATAAATATATTGAAAAAAAAATTATTCGTTTAGAAAAGGAAACGTATCGTTTTCCTCCCATACTGCGATTACATTTGCCTTGGTTGATTGCTACACACGAACTGCTGGGCGAGTATTAAATTAAATGTCTCCTCTAGAGAGAGAGAGAGACTCGTAGGATGCGGTCTCCTTTCAATATTATAACTTGAATTACTCATGTTTTCTATCCAAATCCTATTTTATATCTTCCCACGAAAAAGTATCAAGAGTCTTAAAAAGTTCATCATAATTATTTTTTCACGCATTTTATATATGCAGTATATAATATACACATACATTTTATATGTATAGATATATCTATAATTATGCATAAAAGTACAGTCAACGTCTATGTAGCATCTTAAATGACACTAAAAACAAAATCATATTCCCAGTAAATACATACAATTAAAATTACATTGTCTAATAAAGCCTTGCACTGTACTTCTATACCTTATGATAGTACTTACTGCTGCGAATGGTAAATTCCCTTAAGCATTGGGCTAAGTAATGACTAAGCTTAAGAAACTAATTAATTTCAATTACTTCCCCCTCCACTGTTCCTTATAGCTTGGACATTACGCCACAAAGAGAGAGAAGTCATTAATAATAGTCATATTTAGCCAGCAACACCTTCCTATATTTTTAATTACACATTCTCACTACTCAGCCATATCTTTCATTTAAATCTCTTCTCTTACATATTACACAGCCTGCTGACAAGTTCTTCATCAATTTAGTTAGGAGCCCATAGCTTTAAAAAAATCCAAAGTGCATCCTTCTAATTTTATTACCCTCTTTAAATTAAAAGCCTTTCCATTTCCCTCATTCCTAGCATGAAATTTATACATGAAAAATTATGAAAGTTTGCATAAAATACAATTCTACTTGAGCACTTTACTCCTTTTAATGAAAACATATCTGATTTACGGACTCGTAGCGCCTTAACTTTGTTAAAAGCCCAAGTCTCTGTAAAACCAAGAATCCGCCGCAAATGAACGATTAGAAAAATTTGCAATATCAAAAAAAAGTATTTCCCTCCAATAATAATAATTATTGCTACATCTAAAATGCACCAGGGGATTTTCCTTTACATTGAGAGGTCAGTTGCAATTAGGCCTATATAGTTTTATACACATTGAAACTTGCATTTCTATCGTATAGTTATTAATTGCGTAAAGGGAAAAAGTATACACAGTATACACACCCATTGGAACTCTACCTATGTCCGTATACATATATCCTGATACGTGAGAATGTCTTAAGTAGGAATTTAAATAATAAAAATGTTGACTCAACGTGAAAATCACAGTGTCTACAATAATTAATTACAACTTTTTTTCCTCCAACCAAGTTGGCTTCTCTTTTCCGGAAGATGTGGCAATAATTTCGAGGAGAAACGCTATAGAATACAGGAGTTGAGGAGGGGAGGAGAGTCATGTGGAACGAAACAGGATTTTCGGTATGTTTAATAGTTTTATTCAAGAAGAAGAAGATATGCCAGCATTTCATTTCCAATTCTGCCTGTATAAGAGAGAGAGAGAGAGAGAGAGAGAGAGAAACAAAAAAAAAATTCACTATACTAATTAAGAACCAGTATTGAACATTTATTTTTCCACATGAGTTTTTCGCATGAAAAAATTTATCATTATCACTATTACATTCCTGATGACTGTATTAAATAATAATGGCTTACCTTTGTACATGTATAAATACATACACACCCTGCTCATTCATATATACAGACATTAATGCATACTATGATTCTTCCCTCTATGTATGTACAAGTTTTAGCGGGGCTATGGAGTTTGTACATGAATGGGAGAACATCATCCCCATCCTATATAATGGTAAAGCCAGGGAAGGGTACATAAACCTACCTAGATACTCATCCTTAAGTATTATACAGCCACAATGATGATTACACACTCGTTTATTTACTTCTCCGCTTGCAAGGATAATGAGAGAAACATATCCGCATTTAATTCGTCTGTAATTTCTTTCGCTAGTTAATTTATCTTAATTGCGAATTATTCCAATGATTTTTTCATCTGGCTGCATACCATAATACAGGGGCAACATACCATAGAACAAGGACTATTACAACAGTACATAGCATATAATATACATTACGTGACTATATAGAGTCATCTAAAAGGTTTAAAAACACTAAAAAATACATACACTTTTCCCATTTCCAAGATATCACAAGCATCCTCCTATGTCTACGTAAAGTGCATGGAGCAGTATATAGAGTACAGTAACGTACATGAAACCAATGATTAACACATGTGTTCATTACATGTATAGTAGTCTGAAAATAATCCGTAGTTAGTTGCGTTATAAGCTCCGTATACATAAGTGCTTGTGTACAGACACCAAGCCTTTTTAATCCCTCCATCCGCTCCGAGACTTATGAGTAGTATAGAGCGATTGAGGCTAATGGTGAATTCCCAGTTTAATTCTCTGTATAAATAAAAGCTAGAAAGCTATATCATTAGCACCTGCTCCTAAGTATGAGCACAAGTTGAGACATGAATTCTCCGTGCGTGTAATAAGTGCTATGAGAAAATTCCCCAGTCCAAGAATGAAGTTTTATGAGAATTCATTGGAGCAATTTTGTGGCAATCTAACCTGAGTAAATGATATGAAAGGACGTGCTAACTAAGTAAACGGACAGAGTTATCCTTACCAGCTCTACTAGCTACTACTGCTACTACTACTACTCCTACTAATCACAATTGTGTATCCTCAGCCGTTTAATCACCATACCCTTCAAAAGTTTAGCACGATAAAGCAGAGCATTTTTTCAGGTTTTAATCCCAGTTTGTTCCGCTTTCAATTATTTCCCTTCTTTCTTCTTACTCCTGCTCAGTGAGCCACTCCGTATAGTATGAGATGTATGTATCTCTTCATATATGTCATTTTTTCCCGGCTACAACTTTATGTCTTACCTATAGATTTCTTATGAGGATTTCAACACTTTTGTACAATTTACTTTTCAAACTTGTGAGAACAATTGAAATGGAGCTGTATATAATGAGTCGGAAGAATACTAGTAAGAACTTTTCTGATAATCAACAACTACCCTTCCCAATTATTAGGGATAAATGGTAGTGGTAAAGGATGGTTTTTTTTCTCTCGGATGCTCAAGTGTGAGAAAGGTAGAATCTTCTATGAACTCCATATGTATTACAAGTGTTTACTTTTCAGTGGTACTGTTACACTATAGGTTTAAGGACCGGCATGAGGAACAATAACATACACTGAGTAAATGTTAACAAATGTAAAATGGTCAAGTTAAAATGTCCGTCCTGGTAGGTTCATGTACTCATTGTTTTTGTCTTGAGAGGGAAAGAGTGTCCAGTCCTTGCTTGGTACTTTGCTCACGTAGTAAGGAGAAGGGAAGGGAATAGTAGAAGACGTCAATGCAAAAGTCCATACAAGATAAAGTTTTGTTTACCCGCGAGAAGAAAAAATGAAATCTGATTGTACGAAGTAAATAAATGTATCTTTATGTGTGCTTAAATGGTTTAATGTGTCCCTTAAGTGTCAATTTAAAAGGTCATTATTCCTGTCGGTCTGGTCAGAGGAAGTGCCATGAATTTGAATGGTTCTTCTATTTGCTATCTTTTTCTCCGGCTCTGTATAATACACCTTGGAGTAAAGGGTACATGGAAATAAAGGGACAATTATATGCATGAAGGCTATAGTTAGCTCCGGCACTGCTCTCCAAAGTGTATACATGTAATAACGGAAATAAGTATGTAATTTAGACACTGTGTTTGAAATGTTCGGAACACTTTAGTTAGAGTTGATTGTTCTTATGGATTTGTTTGATGAAGGAATATAAGGAGAGGAGAGAGAGAGAGAGAGAGAGGGATAATATAATCATGCCACGTTTCAATGATGGTCAATTGACAAGGAACGAAATAGCTGTTGTGTGAGCTAAGAAGTGGTTAAAAGAGGGGAAGGAATGAATTTAGCAATAAGATGTAATGTTCTAGTCTGACCACTTTGTTAATAACGGAGTAAAATACAATAGAATTCCCACACACTTTAATTGCTTTCCATGCCCTGACTATAAATGTTCCTGTGTAAGCAAAGGCTTGGACAATTTCCCCAGACACCCGAATATCTCCACTGGAAAAGGATCCGGCGAGGATGAACATACTTGCGAGTCCTAAACTCTATCACATTAGATGTTTACTCCTCTTTACTTTAACTACTCCACCATTCCCATCCAATTAGTATTACACTTGCTTTCCTTACTCTTGATGGCTCTCTTTTATTTCCTCATCAAATAATGTATGTAACGTGAAAAACTCTTCAAAAAATAATAGTTTCTGCTAAAATAACCGGTTATTTTACGTTACAAATTTTTCATACAGAAAATAATTTCGCAGTCAGAATTTCCGGAATGTATTTTTAACCTTACAAATAATAAGTTACTATTGGAATAGAAACCTTTGATTTTTACCTACTCAACAATGGCCTTCCTCTATTTATGCAATATTTTCCCATCTTCTATAAAATCCTGCTCAAAGCTAATTAACTTTGCTATTCACTTGAGTAATTAATTACTGACTGTGTAGAAAATAAAATATTATATTGAGAATCTGCATTTTTCTACTATTTCAAATGGAAATTAAAGGCTATAACTGAGTCAGTGGGATCCATCCACTGCATTACAATTACGGTTTGCTGGGGCCCGTCCCTAGGGAAATCCAATCCTTTTATATGTTTTTCTCTAGAAAAAGGCTCCACGTACAGAAAGTATGTGTACATATTATGTATGTGAAGGGGCATACTTTTATATAGGAGGACTTGAATTGAATTCTTTCCATCGATAAACCCGACCAATGCCATAATGTACAGCAATCTAATGCAATTTAGGATTTAATTCTATTGTCAATGGGTTTTATGTCGCTTCTCTATTGCCCTTCTACTAACATTATCGTTACCTACACGAATGCACCCAGCAAAAAGTTCATTTGAGAGTTGGAGCCCAACTGGAATATCCAACTTGAAAAGAATGCAAATTGAACGAGATTTTTCTCTGTCCATCCTCACTCTGTTAGACCATGGTGACAGCCCAGCAGATGTAACTCACATCATGGGGTATCACATCTGTAACCAAGTTATTCCACAGTCTTACCTTTTCCATGTGTAATTCTTTGTACCAAAATACATGGATATTGCTGACTGAATAGTAAAAGCCATTTTTTGAAATTCTGCACTGCACTGGAAAAACGTCCTTACAGGAAATTAGGACGTTGTATTTTAAATTCGAATGGAAAGAGATGATAATTTTTATGTAAACTCCAATTAATGAGGAGTTGCTTGTGTTGATGGAAGATTTAATATGATAATTTCATGTGTAATTTATAGTAGAGGTAAAAATAGCATCCGAGTCTGAACTGCAGTTACATAGGAAATTAGGACATCCATGGGATCATATAATGAACTAGTGTTGAGACTTTTGAGCAGGTTATTATTATTTCGTGAATTGGTGGAACTGCCCAACATGTTAGTCAGAGACAGCTGTCACAGAGACAATTAGAGCCGCTCATGTTCTTCTCCCTTGTGATAATAATACTTTTAGGCAATATACAAGGAGCATGAAGCGGAAGGGAGAAAATCACTGTAGTAAATAATTCCTGCTCTAATCTCAATTATTACAGCTCAGCATAATGTACTTTATGTGGTTCAAAGGCAAGACTATCAATCCTTTGTTAAAGATCCACATGTATATACAAGGAGGATGTATCTCACAATGTAATAGTAGTGACATAGGGAGCAGAATTAATTTCCTATATAAATATATATATGCAGACGTAAAAAAACTCTCATGACTATTTACCTTATGGAGGAGAGTTGTGTAGGTGAAAGAAGAGAGTCAGTGTAAAATTATATGTTGAAGGATGATGGAGTTTGGGAAAAGATAAAGTTAATGTGCGAAATGATGAGAGAGCAAGTAACGGCGTCATAGGGCGAGAAAATGAAAAAATTCTAATTGAATTGAATGGCAGTTGTTGGCTGGGCTTAATTGCCAATCAAGCTCTTTGTCAACACACATAAATGAACAAACATTGCTTTGAACTTACAACACACATTACAATCAATCTCTCATTTAGGGTTAATTCTATAAACCCAATTTAGATTTATATTGCTCTCACAATAAAGCTCAAGCTTTTTACACTTACTCACATATTATATTGTGAGCCTCACAATAACACTACTACTCCATCCACTCAAACATTACAAGTAGTAGCTATAACAATAACAGAGCAGAGCAATACTATTTTATAGCATTGATGCCTTTTCCAGTGGCAGTACCTTTTCTGTGTCCACATTCACTTTCATTTGTGAATAGTAAATAATAGATACAAATGTGTGTAAATATAAGGTGACGCAGTAGATGTAAATAATTAGGGAAAACAAATCCTTTGGATTTTTTTATTTTATTTGTATGCATTCTAAAGAGAAAATATACAAAGGTATGACGTTTTAAAGTATGAATTTAATTTTTGAAATTATTGTATACAAGTCCATTGGACTGTTGTAAAAATAAATGTAAATATGAATTGATACTCATCAGAGGCTCCTAGTAATTGCTGACCACACGGAAAGTATATAGCTGGGTCCTGAATAAAAATTCATTTGAATACATTATAGGGAGCGAGCTACTGAGGAAAATAGTTATATAGGATGGAATGAGCCATGCATATATTTTATATGGTAACAAGCCCATTTTAAGGCATCCGCTTTATTTTGCTACCCTTTTACTCACTCGCAAGCTCATAGCTTTAAACATGTACATAGAATATTACATGTGTCCATATGCGTGGTTACATATGTACGGACATGAATACATAATATGTATGTAGCTTACGTGCTCAAACCTGTATGTACATGTATAGTTGAAAAATACGTGCAAATTGTCTTCTTCATCAGCAAGCTCGTTAGACAAGGAACATCCTGCCTGGGCGCGCCTTGGCATGTAATTTTTTACTTGCTAATTTATCCCATTTGTACATATTACATGCTATAGCCACTTCACTTGGCATTTGAATAGATTCCACCAATAGATTCGCACGCAATTTATTCCTTCATTATTTTACTTCCCATCTCGCTATTATTGCCAACAACTTATACTCGTCAACAACAACAACGGATGAATGTGAGTGCTATAGGATAATAATATGTAAACATAAATAATTATTTTTTCTTTAGTATAGTATAAAGCACCATAAATTTATTTACTTTTATTCCTTTATTTATTTTTTCTATACACTAATTTACTATACCACTTGTTCCAATTAAAAATTGACGGATGAAGAAATAAGTTTTTTCCCCCTATCATGCTATTAATTATTTTTTAAACCAACACACACTTGCATTATTTTTATCCATCCTGGAATTTTTTCTAGAGCTCTAAAAGTATTAAAGAAATAAAAATATTAAACATTAAAACCTTTACATAAAAATAGCATTATTTTATGAAGGAAATAACAAGTCTTATGAAAGCAAAAAAATGGGGGAAATTATTACTGGACTTTAAAAACGCACACAATGGAAAGTCGTAGGTAATAATATAATATTAGTGAGAAACCATATAAAAACACTAAAAAATGTGGAGTAAGGTGACACTCCTACTTGAACAAGAAGCTAAAACGTCATTCCATAAGATTCATTCAAGAAACAAAGCACTGTAAATTACAAAACTTGAACATACTCTTAAAAATTGTTTAAAAAGTTCTCACACATATTTTTTCAACAACTAAATATCAAAGAACCGACACCTCCTCAACAACGTTTGCACGAAATAATGTCCAAGTCCACATTCAAAATTAAATACATAGTAGCACTAAAACTTGATACCCCAACATTTATACTGAGTAAATGGATCCGACTGGAGGAATTTTTCCAAAGAATAAAATGAATGATTATTATGTAAATGGGAAAATAGAGAAAATATTGTGTTGATTTATCTGAGTAATTGTATTGTATTGACTTGAAAATAAGGCATTAATGGCAATCCCCGTATTTTGTTACAAAATCCATTTCCATACATAGTTTTCTATCATTGACATTCTTGTGGCTTTTCTCAAGCTCCTTCACACATTGCTCGGATAAAAAGTTGGTTGACATGTCCGTCATAAGACTCTGAGAGCTCATAGTTCCATAAACAGAAGGACTTTCCTACGGAGATCAAATTAAGTCTTTCTCACTCTCCTAACTTTCAACATTTATCACACACATAGGCTGCTCCTATCATTTCCTTCCCTCCTTATCATTTCCACACTCTCTCCTATGAATACATTAGAGAAATTCTTACATCAAAACCCTTACACTTCCTAAAACATTGCTCAATTACTATTTTCATAATATCGCCCTTCCCTCCACCCAAATAAATATTACAGGTACAGTGGATTTTTTTAACCCAACCTCCTCTCTATAGACTGTAGAAGTTATACAAGTTTATGGTAACAAAATTTGTCGTATAATATCAACACGCTGGAGTCATACTTTCATATACGAAATCCATGAAAGTAGTTAGCTTGTAATTTGTTCTGGAATTGCTCCTCATAAGAGTAAGAGAACACTAAATAAAAAGGCTGTAAAGTGAGGATTGAGAATTTCTCAGTTTTTTGTTTCGAGAAAAAATTCCTGATAAGCATATAAGGTATGTCAAACTTATCTGTAACTGGTAAGGAAAGCTAATTGTACGTATTATAAAAATTTCTTTACCTAAAAAAGTCATGCCTATGTACTTACAAAGTGACATTTGTCTAATAAAGTTATAGGGACTTTGTCCACTACACCCAACCAAGTATATGCGCACATAATAAGTAGCTACGCATAAATGACATACGCTTCTGTACAAATCCTATGGTAGAAATGTTACCCGCACTCGTAGTAATAATGAGCATATGATGTAAGGAATTTTAGATGATATGCCGGATGATTGCTCACAGTCACTACATAGAGAGAGAGAGAGACAGGAGACAATAATAACAGTACTATAAGGTTATAAATGTTGTCCGGCAGCCCTCTAAAGGAATAAAAGTAAGAAACTTGTTCGTAATCCGAAACTGGATGAAAAGTCATTTTTTTCCCTCCTTCTCACTCCCTTCATCTTCTCATCTGCTGTTCCTTCCACATTACTATATACTAATACTACATACAACATATGAGACTGCATCAATACACACTTCCCTTTTGGCTCCTTCAGAACCTCTATAACTTGCTCTTTCTCAGATAATGTGGAATTAACGAGACCTAATGAGTTCTACACGCGAGTGAAATTAATGGGAAAATCTTGTCTCCCTTTTTCTCCTACGACAAAAAAACCACAAGCATTGATCCAGACTAGACTGGCGTAGTAAATGTGTCTTTTCCTCTCTCTCTCTCCTCCTCAATATTACCTACATAATACAATATACTCTCTCTCTCTCCATGGGTTATTCAGAGCAATATAAGAGAGTGGTCCTCTCACTCCTCAATACATATATGAACGTGCTTGAATAAATACAAGGCTCCTTCATCATATTACTTATGATTCACGGCAGGAGCAAGCAAGTGCCCATCAAAACTTCTCTCTACAAGTACAATTTAAATTTTTTAATAATTCCATAACAAATGATTATAACCCAGTCCAGTTCCTACATAGACATCCCCAGAGTAATGCTATATTAGACCATATTATGTCCATACATAAATACTCTTCTACCTCTCCCCTCCACAATTGACTGGTCAATGCATAAAAGTATGAAATTGCAAATAAAACTTAATTCCCTTTATCAAAACAGGTTAGAGATTAGTCTGAACCAATTTTCCAAAGGACTTTTAAAACGACCTTTTAGGTACAACTCCCTACACAACTATACAACGTACGGATGCAGGAGGTATGGAAAGAATTATTATTAATTTTTTTTCAGGGTTTCATACACCGAGTAGAGAGAGAGAGAGAGGTATACACAACAATAAAATGAAATTAGAGACAACATAAAATTTTACAATTATTATTAAACTAATATAAGATACAAGATAGTAACTCAAATCTTATTGTGTGGTTGTTAGGGGGAAAAGAAGCTAAAAAAATTTAAGGCTCTACAAAGTATTAAGTATGTATTGCTATAGGTAGGAATAATATGAGTATGTTCAGTATGCGGCCATTATTTGAGTTAGACATGATACAGAATAAAGGAACATAAGAGAAGACAAGGTAAATGGGAAGGAATGAAAGAATATTAGAATTGAAGACTTCCTCAACCCATAAAATGCTTCAGAGCCATAACTCAACTGTGCAAGGAATATTAATAAAAACATACAAAACCTCATATGTTCTATAATATATGTAAGGAACATCCACATGGCTAACTCATCAAATTCTATGTAATTACAAATAATTTTACCTTTGCAAAGTGCAAAACTGTAATAAAAGCAGTTTAGCTTAATGCACAAAGGTCGACTTATTTCTCTCTTCTTTCCCTATGGAAGAAACAAGTGATATGAAAATATGTGTGTGTGTGTATACTTTTCCATATCTTATATATTAGACTTGTTGCAAAACTAGTACTTCTTTTAATTATAAACTTCACTTACTTCAAACATGTTTCCCACTCACAATCAGTGAGAATATTTAGCTTGGTGATATGTGCATTGTTGAAAAACGCTTTAATATAATTATTATATTTTTAATTTCTTACCCTCAGTCAGTTTTGTATATTCACAGCTCGAGCTACGTATATTTGTATAAATGGTATTTTCATGTCTATGAGTCACACACATGGATTTCTATATTTATACACGTGGTAATTATGGAACTCTTCAATCAGTGGATTTCAGAGTAATTAAAAACATTCTCCAAGGATAATGTAAACGTTTGTAACCCATTTTCTCTCAGGATAAGAAATTATCAATTCCATGGGTACTACTAATAGCTGAGTGGATGGAAAACTAAACAGGTATTTGGATTTTATGGAGTAAAACTACTAGTTTTTCGCAGACGCTATTTTGTAGGTCATAAATAGAAATAAAAATAGATTTTCATTGTTTTTTCAATGAGAAACCATTATGTTTTGCAAAGTATCTAATTTAGTTGATATGAAAACCTCTGTGTGGTATTGTATGAATGCTATTTTAAGGAATTTCTCATTGATGTTCAGCACTATAATTGAAAACTGATGGGATATTTGTAAATGAGGAAAAGTTGGGATTTTAATTATTGGTAAAAATAGATTTTTTAGGTTGGATTTGTGTGAAATGTTTTAATGAAGGGAATATTAATGAAGTTGAAATTCTCAAAGTTTACCTTGTTTGCCCCTTGGATTTTTTTTATTAGGGTGTAGGTTAAAATTTTCTCATTGTGAAAATGTAGCTACATATTAGGGAGAGCAATTGCTCCGTACTATAAAATTACATGTTAAAATCAAAGGAGGTAGGGTATATGCAGTGAAGCGGAGGGTAATAAGTTGAAGTGGAAGAAGAAGTTAAATGTATGCCTATCAATATTTTTATCATCATTTCACATGACAATTTGTCTCACCTTTCCTTTTAATTCCTTATCATTCAATTAATGACATTAATGGAACACCTTTTATTTAGAGCGGAAGATTTTTAGCGTAGGATTTTTCTTAAAACTTGTCCCCAGGTGTAGAAAATTTTTTAACACTTTTTCCTATATTTGATTTTTTTTACGCCGATTACTAGTTGATTGTAAGTACATACATAACATATTTTTACCCATATTATGTTACGTATACAAAATGCCTACCATGTACTTAAATACTATAACATTATTTACAGCGTATGTTATTATTCGGTTGATAGGCTTCCATCATATACTCGTATATTATCATTGGTATAGTTATATATTATTATTATTGTACATGATAAAATATTGAACTTGGCACCATTTCTTAACTTTTCCTTATATTATGCTTCGAGTTGGAACAAAACCTAACAATAGGATGGAACTAAGTGATTGAAAACAGGTTTTATACCTTTTCAATAGCTTCTATATCCAGACGTCAGTTCCAATGTTATACTTTATCAAGGCTTCAAAATGACACTACTCACCTTTATATTGTATATACGAAAAAATGAAGGAAACATTTTGTGAGAATTATAATGAGCTTGGGGGAAAAAGCTTTAAATAATATTGATAATGGTCAAGAAATTTTGTCACACTTTTATCTGACGAGAAAAGTCCCCTAAAAAACAAACGAATTAAAAAACGTGGAGGGAGAAAGTAGAGATTTGATGGAATAGAATCGGATTTTAACTGTCCTAAAACCTTTCGACCAATTTCTTAATAGAAAATTGATAGTAAAAAAATTGAAGTTAATTTGAAAAATTATTCCAGCATGAAATTTTAAACCGAAGGCGTTCATTCTATGGCTTATATACGGCGTGCTTGAAAGGGAACTTGAGGGAATTTCTATGGACAAAAGACCTTTTAAAAGCAGAGGCTAATTGCTTAAAAGCAACCCATTAATTCATTCCTCATATCTCTTGATCAAACTCCAAGGAAATCACACTAGTTTTTCAATATAGATACACCTTGCTCAACATCCCTATATCAAGTTACTATATAAGCTCGGCTTTTGTACATCCAGAGGAGGAACATTTCCTATGAAAATAAAATTAAAACGGCAACTTTTGAGCCAAGCTATTAACAAGTCCAGGGAATATTTTATAGGTAATTATCAAAGGAATTAAATGGGATTGTTATTTTGTTAAAGTGAGAACCTCAATGGAATTAGGGGAAGCCACCAGTGATTACAGGAGATGCATAATATTAAAAAAGGAACATATACTATCCTAGGGAATAGCGACGGTATACATGAATACATGTGTAGAAAATACTCAGACAGCAGGAAAGGACATATAAAAATGACTATGTACAAGATAAATGAAAGAAAGTGGACTTGTGTGTGTGTGTCATGCCGATGAAGAGTGTAAAACAAGATAGAAAAATGGAGAGTAGAGCGGAAATTGCACATTTCCTCCATTAAAGGAGTGGAAAAATTAATTATTACCATGGAATCATAATAAGATGCGAAAACTACTTACCTTCGCCGAGGATGATACCTTTTGATGGGATGGAGTGATAAACCTCTAGACTTGACTCCACTTACCTAATCGTTTCATATTACTTTTGATAAATATATTTATATTCATGTGAAAGAAAACATAACTACTCTTTCATTAAGAAATGGTACGGGGAAGTGATTGATGCACAACATTTATCCTGCACTCACATCCCATGCATCATATATGTATCTACATATAAATCTATAACATTTCTATCATATAGTGCATTTGTCCTTACTAAGGGTCATGTCTGCTTGCATTGCACTTAAATACGTCTGCACTATAGCACCTCTTTGGATAATATGTACATACACATAAATACATAGCACTTGAATAGGCCTGCATTATAGCAGCACCTATATAGGGCCATATGTACCTACATGTTAATACATAGGACTTAAATAATAGTCCTGCATTATAGCAGTGCCTTATTGGGCCATATGTACCTACATGTAGAAACATAGCACGTAAATAGTCCTGCATAATAGCACCTTATTGGGTCATATGTACGTACATGTAAATACATAGCACTTAAATAGACCTGCTTTATAGAAGCACCTTATCGGGCCATATGTAGGTACATGCTAATAAACAGCAATTATATAGTCCTGCGTTATAGCACCTAGGGCTAGGGCCACAGGCCCGTCTATGTAAATATAAAGCAGAGATATGATGCACTCAAGGATATTGTTGCTTTTAAGGATATTTTTACGACATCTTAACATGAGACGCCGAGCTATGTTTTTAAAAAAGGAGAGTCAGTCGGCAGCCTTCTAACCCTAGGCATATTATTGGGGGTACTTATTGTTAGTCGGAAGCTAAGCTATGTGACTACCATGGTTCCAGTGCTGGTGATAATTGTTGTTAGTTCTGTTGGTTAGCATGTTGTTATTATATGATCCGTTCTCTCTCTCTCTCGCTCTCACTATTTAATTGTAGTCCACACTGGAAGATGTTGAATGAATAGAGAAGCGTATATATTTGTGTATGTAGAAGCGGGAGCTCTTTTCTTGAGCTTCTTCTCGAAGAAGGTGTTCAGTTGTAGATGTTGATGGAGATAATATTATAATAGGTGAGGAGCCTAAAAAACAAGGTGATAAAGCAAAAAGTTGCTTCCGTAGGTTGAACAAGTCATTCATTTTAAGAGTAAATTATTCCGTCATTATAATTACTTAGCGTAGACATTCATGCACTTATTATTATCATACACTATGCTCTCGGATGCAATACGTAGTAATAGCTCTATTTGATTTTTTCCCCTCCCTCTCCTTGTATTAATTTCTATTTTTGTTTTCCACATTTCCCTATCTCTTCTATTGAATTGATATACACGTTGATGTGTGGTAATTGGCTAGTTATGCTTTTTCCCTATATTTTTTCACCTATGCCATATTCTATTTGTAGGTTCTTTTTAATTATCTATCATTATGAGCCACACCTATAACTTGGCAATTATGAGGGTATAGAAAAGGACTGCAATAATAATTATTACTTGCCTCTACTACTATTGTTTCTTCTCATCTGATTTTTATCCTCCTTCCTAATTTTCTACGACTAATTCACAGGCTCTAAATTTATAGGTAATAACATACGATATTTTTTATTTTGTACATACTTTGGGAAATTATATTTGCTCAAATGTTTTAAAAGCTTCCCTATATATATGTTTCTTCCTAACATTAGCCTAATAATACTGGAGCTATCTATAGCAATGGCGGTAAGTTTGCAATTATTTTTATTACAAGCTCAACTAATGTTGTGAGGTTTATAATGTAGGAAATTCTATGTAATTTTAGCTGTACTAAAAGTTCTGTTATTATTAGACACAATAGCACATTATATTAACAATAAGTTTTACACATTTCATAATTATATGATGTAAATTATGCAATGCACATTGTTTCCTCAATGCAAACTATAATTTCTCATCCTCTAGCTATAAGCCTATAGCTGTAGTATGCCAATGTAAATACTACAACAAATGTGATAACATATGTGGCTAAAAAATGTCATAGTACAAATTCGATGACAGGTGTTTTGTTCCCTGTGATTAAGATACATTTACCATTTGCAGCTCTTTTGAGAGGAACACGTAAATAAATAAAAAATATATAAAAAAGTTGAGAAAAAATGCCGTCTTCCAAATTAAGGACACGAGCTATAAATTTAAGTGAAAGGCGGCCGATGAAGGGTTTGTTTGTTTTGTAACAACTTCATTCTTAACACCAGCTCATGAATGAATCAAGTTATGTACTACCAAGAAAGCTGAGGGAGTGTGTGAGTAAATGACTCCAAAGTGCTTTTTCCTAAGTCCAGCCTTTTAAAAGTCGGCTGACGTCTAAAAGAACCCACTCACATTTTAATTCACTCAAATTCTGATGATGCTTCAAGAAACGAATTTTAATGAATGGGATTTTTGTTGTAAAAAAATCAAAGATTGAAATTCCAATCTCCTGTTGCCACTTGCCGAGAGGAAAATCTGAGCCGGAAAAGCTTCCCTGTATTTTTGCTACTTATTTACCACGAAACCTTTTACTTCCGAGCTCGTTAATAAACGCTCTAGTACAATTCCTAAGTAATTGTATCTCTATGGTAACCTTTGCGTCAACGAGCTACAAAGGTCAA
The DNA here is from genome assembly GCA_034693705.1 of Spatulosminthurus flaviceps. NCBI lineage: Eukaryota > Metazoa > Arthropoda > Collembola > Symphypleona > Sminthuridae > Spatulosminthurus > Spatulosminthurus flaviceps. The sequence continues at coordinate 7,163 of JAQFXU010001814.1, read as the reverse complement.
GATTTATTCCCTCCGTGTAACTTTTCACATTATTGTAATAAGAACGTAAAGTTAAACTGTAGAGTAAATAATTGTATTGAAAAAAATAGCTCCTGCCTTAAGAACCGTCATAACAATTACTACTTCCTCCATAAATGATATCAACACTCTTCCCAATGACTCGTTCTTTTTAGTTTTAGCATTAGATGCTAAAAACTACTTACTTGGAAATCAGGACAAACTATTATGAATTTATTGACATACTTTTTTTGCAGCTTATCACCTCCGATCCGCGCTAACCATTCGTTATAATTTCAATTGAGAGCTCACCCCTTCCATGTATGTTATATCCCCGTAATTATGGACATTATAGATAGGAAAGTGACGTTAAAAGTATCAACGTGTGCAATTGACATGCCCGTCCCAAGGATATTTGTAGTAGTAATACATATGTAAATACATGGGATTAAATGGAAGGTGGAAAAAGGGAAATATATAGTAGCTCGAAGCTATGTATAAAAGTAAAGGAATAATAATTGAGTTAAGTTGTAAAGCTAAGGGGAACAATGTAAATATTTTATTGAGGAAGAAATACATAAACCTTCCAATTAGCATCAATTTGTGTGTACAGTTTTGCAATTAAAGTTTCCAACTCAATTCGCGTAATGTGCAAATATAGGGAGTAATTCATGGAACAAATTATTGTGACAGGCGGAAATGGTTTGTTGGGATTTTATGAAATTTATCCCTCCTTGCGTTTTACTATAGGGAGAAAAAATACGAAACAAAAAAAATTTCTTCAGGTTACAGCGGTTTCTTCTCTGATTATCCACGTTTACCTCTTAAGAACATAAATATAAATTTTATTTCGTAGAAACCAGCCCCTTCAAGTTACACATAGACGAAAAAATATTAAAAAATGCACAAAATATACAAAAGACTCTTATAGCCATGTAGATTGGTTGGAAAAGCTTTTGTTTGTAGCCTGCCCTCAAAGCACTGTTAGTTTTATGGAAGAATTTAATTGTTGAGCATGTACTGTGAAGGTAAAAGGAACGTGACTCAAGTCAAAAATTCTCAGGGTGGACAATTAAGATGGCATTGTTTCCCTTTAAAAGTTGTGAACATAAACTCAACTTATTGTGGTTTAGCATCAATTTGTATAAGCATTGTGTGCATGTACGAGTAAGTTCCAATTGAGAGAGAGAGAGAGAGAAAAAAAAATCTAACCAAAAACATGGAGTTCACATGAAAACTTGTGTGCTGAAAGTGTAACAATTAAACACTAGTGTAAAGTATATAGAGTTGAGAGTGAGGTAAAAATTATATGTATGACAGTTTAGTAGGAAATTGTAAATTAAACGTTGAGACTTCAACCCTTTTTCTTTGTCTTGAATTTTTCTCCTACAAGAGCAGACTCTATTCTATAGTCTAGAGCGCATTATTATTATCATGATTATTATTATAGAAGTGATAGTCAGGAGGCGGAACGAGGCGACGTTTAATTGAGAAATCCCAATTAAATTTTTTCCTATAACTTGTGTAATCAACTAATTACGTGTGTAGCTTGGAAGTGTACCGTGTGTATTTTATACACTATTTGTTCTATAGCTTTTAGTAAATACAAAAAACCTTTAATAAAAACATAATGGTGGATCGTGCCCTGCAAATATTTCTAATGTCCTGAGAAAATTGTGTCCTTTTAGTTACTCACTTAGTTATTTACTCCTATACTAATATGTATATGGAATATATACGCTAACAGGTTGGATTTTTTGGGCGGAAATGGATTTATATGTTTTTTTTATCTTATGGTATTGTATTAGTTTTCGTACAAATATATAGTTATGCATATGGTATTTCATTATAATGCATATATGATGGATATATACAAGTTCATTTACATATTTCTTGGGGAGATAAAAAGTCTAAGGGAGGAACTCATCCAAGATTTTCGTTAGATACAGTTTAATAGGGTTAAGCAACATTTAATACAAACACATGTATATCCACAGGATTTGAATAGTAGAAGCAAAATTTATTTACATTTACTCTCTCAGGCATTACAATATAATAATGGAGATTATTGGAAAATAGCACGTGTAGAACTTTAAGTGTGAGTACACTTTTTCTTGCAATTATTTCTTCTTCTTGAATTATCACATGATTAATTTAACATGTGACACATTACTTTATTTGCCATGTAGACAAAACTTAATGGAATTTCTCATTATTTTAATTCCCATATAATTATAAGAGATAAGAAAATGTATAGGATCTACAGTAAAATCAGTATAATTCAGTATAGAGAGGGAAAAAGGCAAATAAATCTAAATTAAAAGTTGCAATAACGTTCCCTATATTGTAAATTTCAAAATGACTAATAAATTTATTAAGCCAACACTCACTCATTCCATTTCAAATACTAGAAAAGGCCCTAATCTTATTAGCTTTTTCATTTAGCTCTCCCCATGACACAAAAAATGTGAATTTAAAGAGAACCACCTGAGAATCCATAAAGAACAACATGATTTCCTACATGATTTTTTCTATCATATATTAGATTACAATATAAACTATACAATGTTGGTGTACATAGAAACTATACACTGTATTTTGAGAAAAAATCTCCAACATTTGGTTTTGTAATGGGATCAGAATTGAAGGGTTAATTTCAAGTGAAATACCGCCCGAAAAAAGCGGTGGAGTTTGAGAAGGAAAATTAAATAAAATTCTTGGGGTCAGAGTGGATTATTATAAACAAAAGTAGTGTAAAAATAAGAAAGAGAAGAGATAGAAAGGAACGTTGGAGGAGAGAATATCAATATTAATATAATATTCTGGTTGTTGGAGGGCGCGGTGGGAAGTATGATTTAGTATTAGTAGAAATTTAGGGTTATCGTATCTCGATACGAGCACGTTCTCGTTCTTGTTTTTCCAAACCACACTACTATGATGGAGACTTTTTTTAAAAAAAAAAGAGCTGGATCAATTCCTTAACTAGGCCCCTCTTCACTTCAATAGGAAACATATACGTACTATGATCTATACAGGTAGAGGATTTATAATACTATTTTGAAAAAAAAACAGAAACAGACGTAAGTTCATCTTTTTAACCTTCCCTGACCCGCAAAGTGTCCGACGGTGCTTTAATCATACCCCACTGTTAGTCAAGTTAAGCGTCAGTTCATCTGTTCAACAGAGAGATCAAGCGGCGTCATTATTATTCTTCCTATGAAGAGTAACCTTGTAAACGATCTATACTTGGCTACAAAAATCCACACATTTCCAAACTACACGCACTATACTACTAAATATGAACACGTAGCTTTTTATAATGAGCTATGGGCTCACAGCATGTACAACAAGCTCCAGAGTCCAAGTACCTATACGTGATATTGACTCAGTTCTATCAATGGGACTTGATCAGATCTAAAAGGATGACTCTCTAGTGGAAATAATAATAGCTATAAACCTCCATTAGTAATTCCTTACTTAGCGGAGAGTCTGAAAGCAAGTGATTTCTGCACATCCTCAACCCTTTGACTTGCTCATTCAAATTCAAGCGTCGTAGCCTCCTTCCTTAGACAAACATGTAAAGTGTTTTCCCTGCTAATTACTTTATTGCTTTGCGGGTGTCAATGTCATGGATGGTTTGTACATTTTTACTCTCCTTCATCCTTCCTTCCACACGCAGGTGGTAGATTGTTAGTTAAGGCTCTTTGGTAAAAATCCATTTTTTTCCTATGCTTCACAAAACACATCCATAGGCTGCTGTGAATCCTTTGAAGGATAAACTCAAATGAACCTCCTCACGTATATAATCTTAGGAATCATTTAGTTGCTACAATACGCACTTTGACTAGATTTTCTGATCATCCCTTTTTACACTTTAAACATCAATTTACCTCAGTCTACTTGTCTTAACGTCTCGGCTACATAATGAATTGAGACGGTTCGGAAATTAGGATCTATTTCCAGTTCATACTTTTGACTCTCTCTCTCTTGGTTGTACAATTTATTATTATCTCGCTTTTGTATATCTATGGATGTAGCTTCGTATAGATAAACATTGTATGAGGTGAGTACTGAATAAATAATATGCATCTACAGAGGATTTGGATGCTGAGGGTACAATAAATATATCATCTCACATTATTTAGTTGTTTAAGGAGAGCGATATATGTGTACATATACCCTCGTGTATGGACTTATGCTATAGGACGGGAGGGTTTTCAAAGAAAATCATACATTTGATCTCCATGTCAATATAAGTTTGTAGACAAAATATGTAGGGGTGTAGATAGAAGAGGCGACGACGACTACAAGAAAGAGGGAGAGAGATGCGAGAGAGAGAGAGAGAGGAAGAAGAGAAAAGAGTTTATGAGAGAAGAAGAGCGGCAAGACTGGTCTTTCACTCCTCTAAAAATCATATGGGTTTTACCTGTCATGCTTCATTAGTCCTGTAATGACTAACATCTTATGGTGGATTACCTTCAAGAATTTCCCCCATCTTGTCTCATTACGCTCAATAATTTCAACTTGCGTGGCTTCAATTCAAAACGACAGAGGAGTAAAATGGAAAAATTGACCCTCCATCCTCCCATTATGAATACACACTATGTAAGTAGAGAGAGAGAGAGAGAGAACACATTGTCTTCTATGTACTCCTCTAAATCAAAACTTTTGCCCTTTATTCCTCAAATCTCTAGTATAATAAATAGGTCTTAATATTATGTACATGTATATATATTGTATACCATATGCATGGCACAAGTATAAAAACATGACTTAGAACACACATAAAGCTGAGCCTAGTTTTTAAATGCCCTTTAAACTATATAATCTTGGAAAGAGGTGGATTTTTTTTTCGGGAAGAGAATAACAACAAGTTTCTTCTGAACAAGCAAATGTTAGATGATTTCCTCCCCTGATAATAAAATCATCCTTTTAGAAACTGCACATACAAAGATTTCATTAAGAACTGGGAGAATTAAGTAAAGTTGATATGTTATAATTATCCGTTAGTTTTCTCGAGAGTTGGCCCTCGCCCTTTATTATTACCATTAAAAAAAACTCTCTTGACTCCATCATAATAGTAGACAAGACATCAATGAAGGAAAGAATAGAAAATTTAAGGTGGAAATCCATTCTTTTATCTCTCTCTCTCTCTTTTATTTACCTTACTCCTATTTTTTTTGTACCTCCGCCACCAAAAACATATGGAGAGATCGAAGGAATAAGAGAAAAAACCTGCGGGATCTTAGACAATAGATAAAGTAATTAAGGAATTTTGGATCCTAAACCGAAAGCTTACCTCCACCCGGGCTTAAATGCTACAGTTTTTTCCCTCTCCTGTAGTATTTTACCATCAAAAGGTGGAAAATAAGAGGAATACCACAGTCCATTTATTACATAGCTTGATGAATTCATGGAAACGAAAAAATTCAAACGGACTTCCCCATATGAACTTCTTCTTGGGTGTCGCTAGGGAAAAAAACTTTTGGCAGCTTGACGTACCCAGCATGACGTGTGCTCTCTTTCCTCCAGTTTCTTTCTGGAAAATCATCGCACTTAATTCCATTTACTCTACATTAGATGGGGCAAATCTTAATTTTTCAAATTTAACTTCACATACTAAACTTCAAAAAAAATAAAAATAAAAAATCCACCAAAATAGAGCCGAAAAATTCACTATTTATTTGACGTATATATTATACATTGTATTATGTAACGTGTACATTATATAATAAAAGGCTAATAATCGCTATAGGAAGCATAGAAATTAAATGGTTATGAATGAGAGGTAGGTAATTTGATGATATTTTCAAAATACTTGTCCCATTTATCATCACATTTTTCCAAGCCAACATGATGCATGTTTCCTACGTATCTACCTAGCAGAATCAAACACATGTTCAAAGTGCCACCAAAAATATATATGCTTTCCTCACAGTCATAAATTCGGATTCCTTCAAGTATGCATATAGCATAAAGGTAAAAAAAAAGGATGTCTAAACCCATGGCTTTATTACTACGAGGCAATATAATACAATAGCTATAGGAGTTAGGATAGGAGGGAGATAATAAGTGCATGAAAAACGGAAAACCGGCTTAATTTATTTTAAATAGTAAAACCAGCAAAGCTTGTCGAAGGAGATAAACACATGTAAAATGTGCAATGGATGTTACCCATGTAATACAAGCTAGCCATGTTTAGATATATTGCAACAATTGTGTGAAACAATATTGCTGCTCCAATACAAAGAAATCCCTATATCCATAATATATAATAGGTTATATAAAAACTATATCCTCCACAGAGAGCCTCTACCTGCATCAGTGTTATTGTTGTTTGGCCTAACCTATAATGTGAAGGTAATGATAGCCCCAGTCTAATCTTAGATTTTTGGGACAATGAAATGAAATATAATAGCATTAAATAAAGACAAACAAAATAATCTACTCCAAGCATAAAATGTCAGGCTGCATCAAATGCTTCCATATGAAAAGATGCTTATTCCACTCCACACTGCCTTTTGTGTGCATGCATATACATGATAGTTTTATTCCCTGGAATAATTTAGATTGGAGAGTATGAAGGAGGGAAGTAAATGTGGCTAATGATGATATAATGTGGATGATCCTTTAGCTCCATGAATTTCTAGCCTTGAAGAGAACGCTCTATTAGCCGAGTATAAAAATGAATTTCCGGCCCAAATTAGCCGTCTCTCTCTCCCTCTTTCTCTCTCTCTTTCTATACATTACAGAGCATACAGAGTCAAGGCTTGTGTATCACTTATCCCCGCTCTTGTTTACAATCTGTACACAATACATATAGCTTCGTCTGTTAAAAGTATCTATCTATAGACGTGTATACGTATTTATGTAGAAATACATAAACGTTTATTACTGTAGAATGAGAGCCAGACTCGGTGGTACTCATTCCTTCAATGTTACATCCACTCTTTAATGTGTGAGAGATGTATATGATTCTGTTTAGCTCTTGTTATTATTTGGCTCGTCTACATTTTTCTGCTCCATCATTTAACACCCATCCGTGCCCATTATCAAAGGTGAATAGAGCTGACTTGACATTGTGTGCAACCACACTGGGGTAAACAGGATTTTTATATTCCTGCGTGTTAAAAACAACGCGCAGGAATTTCAGGAAATTACCAAAC